>JAGDQP010051827.1:0-13927 GCA_022664845.1 Lepisma saccharinum | reverse complement strand
AATGGAACTTACAGTTTATGTTAAATTGACATCTCAACACTATACCTGATAAAGAGGTAAATAATGCATATTAAACTCTTCTTCAAGGCTGTGCATTTAGAAAAACGCTTCGTAAGGACAAACAATCACACAAGTATAAATTACCTGAGCCCAATCCATTTTTTTTAAAAAAATAATGAGTAAGCACAAATAAAAGTGACAAAGAATTTAATGTGATCTATTATTGGGATGTAATGGGCTTGGTAAAAAGTGTAAAAACATGTTTAGAAAGTGAGATAAATGTGCTCCATTAATAGTGATAAAAGAGTGCTCGAAAACTCTAAAACAATGTTCTTAGAATTATAATGTTTTTATTATGTTCAAATAATGCTCCGATTTATGTAGTACTTGTAATGGAACACATTCGGATACTTCCACAACACTTTATTACGCAATTAGTATACTTTTAAAACGCATTCCTGATTTTGAAAGTGCCCTAAAAGTGTAAGAAAGTGTTTTTTTTACAGTGTACTAAGGGAGAGGGATCTAAATTCACCAAAAATGTGCTGACGTAAAATCAGAATGACACCTAAAATATTTAGCTGCGGCGCATATCAAAATTAATTATATCCACTTTATTTCTAAAAGCATGCTTGGCAAAAAAACAAAACATCTATGGCTAATGTGTTGCGAATTGAAACCCCATTCATCCGTGTTAACACGGCTTCGAATTCACCTAATATTATTTTAACAAATTTTTCCACTGTTGATAAAACCGGTTTTTTATACTATACGCCGCAACTTTAACTTCAACCGGGCATCTTACGCAGGTAGTAAGTAGATATAGTTGGTAAAAAATATTAAAAAACAACTTTTGTACAAGAAAAACACGCTGTAGTATAGTTTTTGACCTACAATTTGCGTGCCTGAGTTTTGGGCTGGGCTGGACATTCCGACACCCCTTTCCGAATATTTGTCAGAGACGAATGTCTGGATGGTATCTTCCTTCGAGGATTGTTATAGGCTACTAGTCTACAAATAAAACATAACAAAACATGCAAAAAGAAATAATCATCCACATGAATAAAAATATAATATGATTTTCCTAAACTCCGAAAAATATATTTCAATAATAGTTTAATAGTAAATTGCGATACTCATTTAGTGAAAAAAAGTAATGATTTTTTTTACTTTGGGAAAAACTATTAACTTTTCTTTTAAAGCACGATACTCCTTACGATTAAGTTGAAAGTCAACAGCCCAAAAGTAAAAAAAAAGCACTTAACAGTCAGAAAAGAGAAATGTTCACATTAAACACATGTAACTGTTTGTACAAGTTTTCAAGTTTTCCCTTTAAACGCACGGAAACATCAATATGTACTATCCTTGGTCCCATAATGAAGGCATGGGTGTGCCGTGTGCTGGAGGCGCTCGCATGGGCCGAGCCCTTTGTTTAATTGTTTGTAGAATACCCCTGATTGAAGGCCAAGTGGAATGCCTGTGACCAGGTGCAGTGTTCGTAATTGCCCTCTTCGACACATCCTGGAACAAAAGATAGAATGAATTTACTATAAAATACATGAATCACATGAATATATAAAAGTGGTGGTTATTTTCTGTGATTAAATTAACAAATCAAAAAGCAAATATAGGAACCGAGCAGTCGTGTCTCAGTAAATAGATAATTATGATAAAATAAATTCTATGGGCGGTAACAGCAATATGGCTTGCGCCCGTCAGAGCGGTAACTGTCTTCGCATTTGGAAGATCAGGGATTCGAAACCGATGGCCAGCCATACTGACCGGCCTTTTAGGGTTTTCTCTCAACCACACAAGCAAAATGTCGGGATTGTATCTTCAAAAAAGGCCGTAATCGACGCCTTTCTACAGCCTTAGATGCCTGAAGTAAATAATAATAATAACAACAATAATAAACAATATACAGAGCGGCTGTACCTCAGTCGGTAGAGAAATGCCTTAACAGTCGGAAGTTTCTGAAACAGTCCCAGTGTCTTCTCACTCTGACTGAGATTTTGCCAGGGTTTTACTTTCTCCATCAGGCAAATGTCGGGATAGTACTTACTAACTACTCCCTCGCTGACATCTTCAAACATCCTCTTCTCCACCCTATTCGGGCCTGAGCTTGGGAATAAAGAGTATTATTATAATACTAATAATCGTAAGGACATTTCAGCCGAGCAAATGTTGACTAAAGGCCTTAAAAACTAAAATCCAGTTACGGAACAACATTTGATTGCCGAGCACATTTATGTTTTTGTCGGCCATACTTTACTTATTTATTCTCATGTTTTCCACGGTTTCCATCACAATCACCAGACAGATGTTACCTCTTTGAAACATTCTTAGCCTTTGGAATCCATATCCCAAAAGAATGTTCGGTCAGGATCCCAAGTAGCTCCAATTTCTGCCAGACTTCCGTCGTAGTTGCCACTTCAGTCCAGGATAGTAAATTAATTAATATCTTACCATACTCAAGTATTTAAATTTCTTTATCACCTTTAGGCAAATGTAGCTCAGACTAGATTGGGGAAGAGAGAGAGAGAGAGAGAGAGAGAGAGAGAGAGAGAGAGAGAGAGAGACGGAAGGTAATCGGCCAATTTTCGAGGAACCATCCTGGCATTTGCCTGGTGTGACTAAAAAGACTGAGAATACTCAGGATGGGCTTCAGCTGGGATGGTTCACAGGACTATAGAACTGTGCAATTAATCGATACTTTGAAGAATGGAAATATTGATACCATCAATCAAAATATCGAATATGGATAAACAATTTTTCGAGTTGATCGATATTTGATTTCTAACAATTTTTCTATTCGATCGATATTCGATTTCAAAAGATTCTTCGATTCGATCGATATTCGATTCCGACATTTTTCGATATGAATGATTTCCGATTGCCAACGATTCTTCGATATGAACGATATATGATATCCACCTTTTCTTATTAAGATTGAACGGCACTTAGCGGATCTAGGACTGCTGTTACTTGACTACAGTACTTGTCGGCTATCCTCGGGCAAAAGAGGACGTAAGCAAAAACAATCTTTAACCCGCACATATCAAGGGTGAGTAGCAATGGATGAGCGACAAATGATAGTAGTCTAGGTTCTAAGAAAAATATATGAACATTGATGTAAAATTATTACTACGTAATTAATTTATTCTCTATTTTTATTTTCTTTCATTGGCACGTAATCCAAATTCTCGTTTTAGATATATACAGGGTGTTGCAAAATAACACTAACAAAACCACCTCACGGGATTCCTGACATGGAAGTAAGTTAAAAGTATAGACCATCGAGTGGTAAAAATTTCGATGTCGTAGGCTGACGAAAGTGTGAGGAAATGAACTTTATAAAGCTTATTATTTCCAGTATCGTTAACAGTAGAACTGAGGCAACATAAGATCTGAGACCCACTCTATCCAAAAGTGTATATTCTAAAATAATGCAATGTGAGTTCATCTTCATATGCTTTTGTTTAGAAGATAACATGCCATACAAAGTAAGTGCATATAGTACAAAAATACCGTATAAGAAGCTTGTAGCCATACTACATTATAACCTGTCTCGTAAATCAAGGCATCCACTACGGAACGGCCATAGTTATGTTGGTAGAACATTGGCTTAGCAATCGGAAGATTCTGCCAACGAACCAAGCGGCCGGCCATCCTAACTTGAGGTTTTTACAGGATTTTTTGCAAAAAAGAAAAAAATGTTTATTCTTATAGGGGCCTGTCTAGTAACTGTGTACTTCGACCCGTCACGACTCGCCTTTAACAATTAAAATCCACACCTATACTTCTGCCGGAACTCGAACCCGGAACCTTCGAGGGTTTTTTGTCATAGCAGTCAAATGCTGGGATCGTACCTACAAACTAGGCCCTGGCGATTACCTTGCAACATCCTCTTCCCTACCCTATCACGGCCTGAGACTGGGATATCTAAAGACCATAAACTAATTCAATTCAAGGGATCTAAACCCAAATTTCAAAAATCAATCCCCCACCCTTACCTACTGCTATAGATACACCCTGTATAATAGGTTGGAATTAATGTAATAATATTTTACGAATGCCTGGGCGGTATCTTCACATTAGGTCCTGATCGATTCCTTTCCCCTCCCCTATCTTACCCTGTGCCTTAGATGCCTAAAGGTCATAAATAAAATTCAAATTGAATATATGTTTTAGGAGCAGAATGAAATCGATAAAACATACAAAGCTTTTAATAAATGCTGTCGATAATTTTTTTGCTTTCCGGATGGGGCGAGCAGATGTTCGAGCTCAAAACAAGGTAACAGTGTATTGCAAATAAATAAATAAATAAAATAAAAAATTAAAAAAAGATCAAACAACTTTATAATATTACTTCCTTTTTTTCCTATTTTCAATTGTACTTGCTTGTAAAACGCACGACTCACCTATGTGAAATTACAATTTTTGGAATAGTTTAATATTTTAACAAATGCAGTACAAACACGTGTAACCACTGCTTGTGCTTGGGGCAAGCACTCACATATGATGACAAACTAATTTTTAAAAGGGTACAATAAATCTAAACTCGAGAAAGAAGTCTGACTCCCCGAACGGCTCCAGGGTTTATAGGGAGGCTGGCCATTACATTAGGTAGGATATGAAGTGTGGAATGAGTAGGCGCGCCTTGTAGAGAAACGGGAAGAAAAAAAGTAACCCAACACCTTTGTTCGAATGGTGTCGCGCAGGGTGAAGGAACATCGCGTTCAAAGACACATGCTGGATGGGTGAAAGTAAAAATATTGTTCTAGTTTTCGATACCGGGCGTAGTCTTCATGAAATTCAATATTACTTCCCGCAAGGCAGCAATTCGAAATACGTAACCTGCTGCTTCCCCACCAAACGGATATACTTAGAACATGCGTAAAAGAGCATGAATGGGCAAAGAACCTAGTTCCTGGAAGATGAATTTCATGAAAATCGTCCCTAAGAATTTTCTCTAATGACAATGTCCTGCGCTCCAAAGCTGAAAAAGAACACAATCCAAATTTCCTATCCGTAGTGCAATTGAAGATCGCACTTGCAGTGAAGTGAGAGAGAAAAAAAATATTGAGTTTCAATTAGAAATGAAACAGATGCTTGGGAAAACAGTAATAAACTTGATCAAACTTAACGAAAACAAACAAGAAATTAACATGATATAGAAGAATTCCTGATGCAAAAAAAAGACATGTTATTCTATTACTTCCGAAAATGAAAACCGTAATATGCGTATGATTAAAGTGATTTCACAAGTAATACAAACAGCTCGTCCCTCTCTTCTAACCATAGAAAAGAAAACCTGTCAGAGTACAATAATTAACAGATTCAATATAAAGAATAATATCACCTGTTTTACTGTCGCATACCGAGAACAACAATCAAAATCAATTCATATGTGATCAATTCTGGACTTACAGTAATGATAGATAACAAAATATGTCTTCAACTTTTCTTTTCACTCATTTTTGCTTGCCGATAACAACGTGCATAACAAAGTGGCCAACTGGCCGATTTCGTCTTTTGCTACCATGTTTTATGTGAAATTTACAATCTAAGCGAGCTTCCCAAAACGTTTCAAACACGTAGAACAACCAATGGCTAGAGAGGGGAATTAAATATTGCACAAGCATTTAATTATTTACTACGGCCATTAAAACGTCTTATGTAACCTCGAAGCCTATATGTAAAGTTACGGTTTACACATTTGCTCTCCTCTGACTAATGATAAAACAAATTGTGATCTGACAAATTCCCTTTGGAAGAACATCGGGATGGTTTTAAGAGGTCTCACACAGAGCTTGAACATAAAGGACGTGAAAGAGATGTGAGAGATGGAACTCAGAATATATAGTGGGGATCACTAAGATTAATGAATGACTAGAATGTTTTTATTTTTACGTGATCATTCTTTACTAGGAGAATATAGAAAAAAAAGAATCTCCTCCGTTGATCATCACGAAGAAGACAAATTTACAGAATAATAACACACATACATATTATATGACACTAAGCATACACAATTTTGAGATCTTGCACATAACTACCCTTAATTCTACAAACACCCAAAATAACGGTTACCATAAACAAAGAGTTTAGAATACTTAAGAAGATTACTGGTCAGTGATCTACACTTAACATAGACAAAACATTGACGTATATATATATATATAATAATTAAATTAGAAAGACGCGTGCAGCTGCTATTAGACAGATTCCTATAGTTTATTTCCTAAACTGAAAACAAAATGAGCTAAAACGTCGTGTGCACATCTAAAAAAATAGTTCGGTTGCTTAAATTTTGTGATCTATCTGTTTTCGAACACATGATTTATCCGCTCCGGACATGAATTGCAAACAAGTTAAGAACCTAATCAATACCTGTGTTACATACAAAAATACTATACGATTATTGTGATTCGGGACACATCTGCATTAATGAACAAAACAATGAATGAGTGATCTATTTTTACCTAAACAAAGTAGTATACATATATGAAATCCGTTAATGGTTTGTCCTTTTCAAATTCCATGGACCAAAGTGACTCTTAACTTTTAGTGCATGTTGACAAGTAGGTGTGGTATCTCGATCTATACATAGCGGAACAATTCATAGACGATTTAAAATGAACAGTTATAAATATGGGTTTATTACACTTTCTCATTCAGTCACTGCCATCAAACGACATATTAGCATAGTCCCAAAAATAATTAAGTTTTCTAAAGGAATGGGTGGAAGGCGTCCGTGGCCTTAAATTAAGTTACTTCTCCGGAAGCATTAGTTCTAAACACTGGGAAGGCAACAAACCTTTACAGCATTCTAGTTAGTTGGTGGTGGTCCACCTTTTGATTGCATTAAAAAAAACACGTCAGGACAAAACTAATGAAGGGGAAAGAAGACGCAGCTGCTCGACGTGATGAACTATATGCCGTATGCAGTGATGGTTACCGAGGAAATCTTGTCTTTCTTTCGAACTTTTACATACATGTCTGGATGCTTGACTGGACCATAGAACGAAGAATGATTAGACCCTACCTGTCTTAACTCTGTAGTGTCTGAAGATGCCTCGAAGCTCTGTTGTCCTGGGATCGTGCCTGGTGGCGTCCATGAAGACACCCTTGCTTTTCACACGATTTCCACTCAAATGACACTGAATAATACAAGTGTTCCTGGAGAGACACGATTCTGCCTGTCGAATTTGCGATGCGTTGTAGTCCAACTTAGGTTACAGTCCATGTATACACATAACACGCCTGTATGTCGCAAAGCCAACATCTCGAGCAATGACATGGTAAACAAGCAAACAAATGTGGAAGACGAGGATTAAACGAGACAGCGAAAAATTTCCAACTATGGGGCACTTTAAAGAATTAACCGCACATCCTGTGAGATATTTCCACCTCCAAACAAAATACCGACGTCCCTAATGCACGGAACTCGTAACAAAATAATAATAATATTAATTTGCAATTCACTCTCAAAGTGGTGTTTACAAAATGTGAGATTCGACTGACTCTTCCAAGTTCCGTTTTCCGTGCTGTGTTCCTGCCCATAGTTTCCTTCTCTTCTTGATTCTAAAATTTTAGAATAAAGGTTTTGGTTGGCTGGCAGAGATCGCAAGTTCAGATAGATTGTTTTTCTCCAAAAATTCGTTTTCCAGATACTAATGATGTGCTAAAAATTTATGTGTCTTTAAGTCACTTCGCAGGATCTTGCCATCTTCGAAGTCCATACATAGCGTTACCAGTGTAGAGTTCGCTGCGACAGGGAGGCTCGATGGTCCATTAACACCTTTCCTGGAGTTTCCGGGTCTATTCATTTTCTCAACTGTATACATAATTATCTTTGTTAGGAGACTAGCGGCTTCTCAGCAGGACGTTCTCGAAATGTTATAGGTAAATCCTGTATGTCCGTTTTTGTGAAACAAGATTTCTTTGTTAACAAAAAGGAATAGGATAAATAGAAATTCAAAACTGTTATATTGATGGAAGATTTAATAAAATAACTATTTCCCACATCCTGCTTGCATATTAACTCAATAAATTTTGACTAGCATTAATAAGAAAATAGACATACAATTACATACATACGAAAGAAATTAACTCGTGATGCGGCAACTGTTACACACGCTTGATTCAGAAATAAATGTATATGTGATTGCTAATGCTTGATTAGTTCGTATGGCAAATCTAGTGGTTGTAAACACAAAATACACAGCCTTGAATAAACAAAGGAAATGAATAAACAATTTTCCTTCTTGAAAGACAAAGACAGTTTGGTACCCACACCCCACCTCTCTAATCCCGATCCTTAACACTGTTCGACAACTCCCACATGAAGAAACCATTAGGTCTATTTGATCTCTGCAAGTATCAAATTTCCATTTCTAAAACAGGAATATTGACAAACATTTGCAGACAGATACGGTTTATAGCCTATCGTCTGCCAAGAAGCAGATATCGATTTTGAGAACGGACGAAGAGTGCAAAATATCACATCTTGAAAAGAAAGAACAGAAATGTCCACTTGCGCCAAGGCAAGTAATTTCTTGCAATGTATTTGCTTCATTTGACTTCTGCAACGTAATAAAAAAGTAAGGCCCACCTATTTTAGGTTTTATTTTACAATTACAATACAAAGTTGCAAAAATCAAGAGCTCCTCATCTGCTATTTTTTCTATCTTAAAAATAAAAAGTATCGTATTCTGATGGGGTGATCGTCCCGATTGTTTAACCTGGATATACCTAACGCTAGAAAGAAGTATTAATTTGTGAAGCAGTAGTTCACGTAGGTTTGTGTGTCATACATAAGAAAATCACTACTTCAAGAATATTAATATTTACATTACTCACAATTCCCCTAGAAATTAATAAAGAGAACCATTATAAAATGTAACCAACAGTCTATATTCACGAACTCTAAGAACAGTAATACAGACTGAATCGATTCCTAATTTGTAATGCACTAAATCGTAAAATTTCAAAGTTCACACAAACGTACTTTAAATGTTATCACTACAGTGAACTTTCAGTTTATACACAGAGCCTCCTATTTCAATTTGACTTGTTATTTACTCTAGCCCATGACTCCATGTCTTTTGTTTTGTTTCGATGTGCATACACTTCTACAGCGTTTAAGAACGTATTTCCTACTCTGTCTCCCTTCCTGACGACGGGAATTACACCGAGAGGATTGACCTTTAAAAAATAAAGTACTCTGCCGTGGCTCAGGCGGTAACGCGTCTGACAACGAATCAGGAGGTTCGGGTTCAAAAACCAACCAGGACGATGGAGACTATTCTCGAAGTGTTCCCATGCATGGAGCTCTGAGGTGCACCAGAGTACATCGAATTGAGTACCATAGTATAGTTGGTACTCCTGGGCACCGTAAGAAGATAAAGGCGATCGAGAGTGGGACTAACCGTCACACCTCACTTCGTTCAATAGGTGCAGATTATGTGGAAACGCTACTTCCACATTCCCCATGCATCGTTCATAGCGTGTGGGTATCGCACAGAGGATGGAGACACAGAGGCGCATATCGCACTTTTTTACCTTACCAATTTCAATTGACATTCACAAAATCACTATCAGAAAAAAAATACTTATGTGAACAACAAAAAAGGACGAAGCTAGGTTTTGCCACATTACGTTCCCACCACGACACGAAATGAATTGAAGCGGACCAGAACGACGTTCCGGCTCCTAACTGCAACATCTCTCTTTCCTTCTCGTCTCTGTGGTAATTATAGACAAGACAGCACAACAGCGGGTTATTGCTATTCTCTTCCGTGCAAAATTCAATTTCGAGCCCTGTTCCCCATATTCCTCTCAATAACCTATCCCGCTCTGAGTCAGAGAAACCTTAAAAAAATAAATAAAATAAATAGTCACCGAACAAAAGCAACGTGGTTAATGATAATTCGCTATGCAAAAATAGTCTCCAAACTGAAGATGTAAAAATACTCTCTTCTCGCAGAAGTTTCCTGTTCTAACATAACTTCTTTGATTTTTATCAATAAATAAATATAAGAAAAGAACTGGATGACCAAAGGAGATAATTGAATTATCAGAATTATAAAATGTAGGCACAAAATTGTAGTTTCTAAGTTACCGACACGTATTAAAATGACCGAAAGCTTTAGAGAGGGACGAACATTTTTGTGATGATTAAAGAGTGGAAGCAACGCGTGAGGCTATGAATTTCTGTTTGAGGAAAGAGCTGTAATGCTTGAAACGGCTTACAAGGAAGTTGTGGAAAAAATAACACTTTACGAGTGTTTTTTCCGCTTCGAGGTCACTTGAAGGCGAACCTCTCTCAGGTAGACTCTCGACTTCCCGAACGGACGGAAAAATCACCAGAAATGGACTGATTATGGAAGACCGTCGCAGAACCACTGACGAACGTGCTGATTTGTTTGGTGTGCCCTGGAGTTCGTGCGAATGGACTTTGAGCAAGAAATTGCAAATGAAATTAGTTACAGAAACTTCGTGCCTGAGCAGCAGAAAATCTTGATTCTGAATCAATTTTTAACCGTAAACAACATGATCCAGCATTTGGACCCGCCATATTCACTCGAACTTGCTCCGAACTACTTTGTTTTATTTCCCAAACGAAAAAAAAAATCCTCAAAAGAAAACGTTTTGCAGATGTGGAAGAAGTGAAGAATAATTGAAGTGAGAGCCATTGAAAGGTATCACTTGGCAAGAGTTTCACGACTGCTTGAAAATGCAAGACACACTTAGACCGGTGCTTTTCATCAAATATTACTTTGAAAGCGATTCAAGGTGTAACACCCAAAAAAAAATACACACAATTTTACTACAAAATGCCGGTTTCTTTTGGGTACTCCCTCGTATTAATTATTGGATAGAATGTGTTTTGTTTGACTGTGTTTGTTTCAATGTGTGTTATAATGAGTTTTGTTTGAATGCGCAGAAATGACCTTTTCTTTAAACATATGCTAACAATAACATCTGCGCCGAAGTGTGTATATATATGAAATTGGTTAAGCAACCAAGCTGGACGATTTCAGATACATTATGCACTAAAACTAGCTTGAATAATCTTTGAACTACTGTATTTTGGATAAACACGAAGTATGTGATACTCTGTGATATATGTGGAGGTGTTCCCCCTGTGACACTCCAGTGTATTCCGGCTTGTCTATTCTTGCTTTACAAAATGGTACACAACAAAAGTACGCCATTCTTTTCTTAAAGCTTCGAAATATTCAGTTTTTCCTATACCAATCCTCAAGAGTCACTGATTGAAAAGAACGCTTCATGCTGCCTCTAGCGTCGGAATAAGGAAGAAATTGCATAACGCTGCGAACAATGCTTTCTGAAGCGAACGGGCAGGCAGCTAGAGATGCAGCGGGCAGTGGTTCGTACCGTTGTTGCAGGTGGCATATAACCTCATAAATGAAGCAATGGTTCCTTTTCTCTCCACCCCCTCCCGCAAACTCTCCCCCAAAATGTTTTCATCGAATCGTAAAACAGCATGATATCTTGAGCCCTGCGTATCTTTTGTAAAATGGTTATCAAGCTACAATCAAGCAACACTCTTCCAGTTTCATTCGAAGAGGCGCGCGGGCGGAAACCTTTAGCTATCTTAGGCGGGAAAGATGTCACAGTTCCGTTCTTGTAAATAAGCCTACGATACGTCACTGTTGCACAAATAATAAACAAGACAGAAAAATAGTTTAGGGAGGAGCGAAAATCCCCTTCATTTGACCAGAATCTCCGTAAGAATTTTGGAGTAAAATTTTCCTATGCCGTGGAAAATTTACCTCAATCTACCATCACTGCCTACAATGATATTTGCAAGCTTACAGCAGCGCCGTAATGCGGAGTAGCCGAGAACTAACGCAGGGATCTTACAAGAAAACATTATTGTTTCGAATTTATAACTCGGTTTCTCTATATCAAGAAAACATAGAAGCAGTGGTTTTCCGAATTGTAATTGTCTTTATTAGTTTCCATTCAGAGTACCATATACCAAATCTGGGTATTTTATGTAAAATATAATTGTGTTTTAAGTATTACCTGATTAGGGACGTTCCCATGTTATTGTAATTAACGTCGCATTAAATTAAACTTTGTCAATACATTTATATTTTTAAAGTGATTTGTCTATTACTCGGTAATACTTTCTTTCAGAGGTAGCAACTGAGACCAGACGCAAAGTGAGAAGGAAACTTGTAATATTTTGAAATGTTAGCCTGTATTAAAGGAGTGTTTTCAGAAACGACGTTCCATGGATTGGGGTAAATCTCGCGCAAGAAACGGCCATTTTTGGAAAGGTAAGTTCTCCATAATTAATTTGTATCTTTTATTTAATGCAGTAAGCAACGCTATATTAATAGTACTCGAGAACAATTTACTTAGCATGGGAACTGACTGGCATTGCAAGATGTTTACATTGTACAGTTTACAGATCTGGACCATTATATATTTTCATAAAGGAAGCAAAATATGAATCGAAATTAGGTTTCAATCTTTTTAATATATGGTTAAATGTTATACAGATGTAAAGCCGCATTTAAATAATTTAACTTCGTACGAAAGCAATTAAAAATGAGTTTAGATTATCTGGTTTTTTTTCATCACATCTCATAAAAGTGCCTAGTTAGTGAAGATATTCTGTTAAACACATTATTTCCCAACATAATTACTTTTTAATGTCTTCTTAATTCATTTGACTGCCTATCATTGCAATGTTAGTCTCGTTATTGGAATGTACAGCTATGGACAAAAATATTCTCACATGTCTGTAGCTGACATTTCTTTTTTTTTTTAATAAACTTCGTATAAATTCACTAACTTGCAATAATAAACAGACTTGCGTAACGTATTTGTGTGAAAAGTAGTGTCCTGATATATAGCCAAATATGGGTTATATATATATTGTCGAAGAGAATCAAAGTACAAAGATCCCGCTAAGTTGTAAAGTTTCCTCATGTTTTCCCCGTGAATGGAGTTTTTGTAACTGAAGGTGAATTTTTATTTCTAAGCTTTGGTAATAAATTAAATACTTGAAGGATTTAATGAAGATCGGAATTATTAACGACGTAGATAATGATCAATTGTATTTAAAATGAATTGCCATGTTTGTTTCTTTAAATAATGTGACTCAACTTCGGTTCCGTAAACCTGAATAGTTATAAATGAATATCAAATGAAACATTTTCTCAAGAAGTTAGAAACCATCTAATTTACTAATGACCATCACTACCCTCTATTAGTAACTGAATTAACTACATTATTTGCTCAGTTAATTTTATTTGAAATTTAATTATGGAAAGAGTGCAATCAGTGCATATAGTGCAATCAGTACAGACAATAATAAATTGTTTTAATTTTAAATAATTTATAAAAAAATGTGTAGCTATTTTATCTTGTCAGATATGCTAAATACGTATTTCAAAACCTTGCTTTACTAATAAACTTCTTGAAACATTTCGTTGCATGGGTAATAAAACTCACATTTCTTACAAATTTATTGAACACAGGGCGATGACATACTATCCTATTAGTTTAAGGCAACGGTTCACAAACATTTGACATGTTGAGGAATGTGTCCGTGTAGATGCATTTTCGGACGACTTAAGAGAGGCATAATTTAGAAAGTGTTGAAGGTCGGGAATCACTCCCCCAAAAGTCTGATATCTTTAGCAATATTAGTATAACTTTTTACAAAAATGTATGCATTGCACGTACATTTCACACACAGTCAGACCTCGGACCCTGCCCCCGAAGACGCTGGTTCCCCGTGAAACAAACTTCTAGATACGTGCTTGCTTTAAGTAAGCGATTTTCAATGGAAAGTTCGCGAAGTTACTTGTCCTTTTGACAGCAAAAGGCTTCTATTTACACATTTTGTTCAATCTGGAAACATATACTTTTTTAATTT
>JAGDQP010051826.1:0-13928 GCA_022664845.1 Lepisma saccharinum | reverse complement strand
AAAGTGAAAAGTAAGATGTAGCGAGTGCCATATGACCATACCAGGTCGAGTGGAACATGTAGTTTGTCTTGTTTTTGCTTCACTACGGCTCTGCTGATCAGTATTGGTATTAGTTTCAATGGATACCAGGTTGTCACAAGTCTCGTAACAACCAGCAGTAATAGTTGCAGTCGATCTGTGAAGTACAGCACGTGTAGAGCATGCTGGATGAGCTAGTGTTGAATGTCTGTGCCATAGTGGTGAATAGCACACATTGCGACGGTGTCCAATACAACAAATGTGTTTCGTACTGAGCGCATTCGTGTGAAATACATGCGTCTTAGTGTCGAGTGCCAGATAGTGGACAGTGTTGTGTGCTGGAACATGGAACGCTTTACATGGAGCGAAATGGCAGATATGCACCTTGCCTATGGTGCTACACGTGGCAATGCGCGTGAAGCCTGTAGAATTTATCAGGAACAGTATCCGAATAGAATCCTTCCGAACCGTCACACATTTGGTGCAATTCATCGGAACTTTCGAGAAACAGGTTCATTTCGTGTCAATAGACATGACACTGGACGCAGGAGGTCAGTACGTACTCCAGAATTGAAGGAAAACATTCTTCAGCGGTTTGAACATGACCCGACACAAAGCACGCGAACTGTTGCTAGGCAATTGCATATTGAACGACGAGTGGTTTGGAACGTTCTGCATGAGAACGAGTTACATCCGTACCACCTACAAAGAATGCAGCTCCTCCAACAGGACCTCCCTCACAGACAACGCTTTGCGCAATGGTTCTTCGACAAGTGTATGGAGATGCCTGATTTCCCGTCATTTGATCTTGTTCACCGACGAGGCGTATTTCACTAGGGAGGGGGGGTGTAAACAGCCGTAACAGTCACATATGGGCGCACGACTACCCGCACGGGACGTTTGTTCGCAGCTATCAATATCGGTTTGGTGTCAATGTGTGGGCAGGGACCGTGGGCAACTGTTTAACTGGCCCCTACATACTTCCAGCGACGTTAAATTAGCCCAATTACCGCATATTTTTGGAACACGTGCTATCAGAATTACTTGAAGATGTTCCATTGCGTATTCATGAAGACATGTGGTTGCAGCATGATGGGGCGCCAGCGCACTTTGGTGCCACCGTTCGCGAATATCTTGGAGTAACGTTGAAATATGGATTTGACGAAGGGGGCTGTTGGCTGGCCTCCACGTTCTCCCGATCTGACCCCACTGGAGGTCGTTATCCCTAGTTTGCAACGATGCAGCCTGTACATCATATGTTGTTTTGCTTCTGCACTGCTTCGGATACCCAATGTCGTGCCATGTAATACCATATCCGTTAATGGCACGTTGCTACTGTTACCTCATAGGCATACGCTTTATCTTGTTCCATTACGTTACTGAGTACTTATTTTTGTGACTTCCGTAGTTGCAATTTAACTTCTATGGTTTCTTTTCGCGCTATCTTCGTTTTATTTTGTAACGTTAGTTGCTGCTAGGGCTCGCCATTTGAACCTTTGTATCTCACACACTATCTGTCCCATACTTACAAGTTTTGCTTGTCTTGGAATGGTACATCACCTCACATTTGTCACGGGACTTGTCGGCACCCTGTATTTGTGTATGTATTTAGC
This sequence comes from Lepisma saccharinum, assembly GCA_022664845.1. Taxonomy (NCBI): domain Eukaryota; kingdom Metazoa; phylum Arthropoda; class Insecta; order Zygentoma; family Lepismatidae; genus Lepisma; species Lepisma saccharinum. Next base: position 12,297 of record JAGDQP010051826.1, on the reverse strand, counting down.
CACGAAAGTGAATTGACTGTGGATTGCCGTTGCCTCTCATTCTATTGCTAAGGCGTCACAAGCACGAAACATACAGTTTTACATGGATTGCCAACCATTACGTTCGACTTGGCAACATGGACTACAGTGCGAAATCGGCCTGTTGATTCATCTGCACAGGTGGAACATGTATTCATGCACGGGGCGGTGCGAACGTACTTAGGCACGACTCTCATCGGGTGGAATCTCCACCCACCGGACCCATTGTCGCCAATACACACACACACACCTACTCACACACACGCACACACATACACATACACACACACACACACACAGACATTCTGTATTGAAATTCAGAAACGTGACTCGTGAGCCACAACCAGAGAAAGTATACGTTCCCATACGTTCTCTGACGTGACAATAGGTCGTAATAAGGATGAACATGAAGTATTTCCATTTGTGATGAAGTACATAATTACAGTCATCCAACCACACAATAACATTATCTCTCGCTCATGACAGCTAAACTAACCTTTCGATACAAATGTATATTGTCTGCCCCCGGTTGTTACGCAACCACGAATAGTTACACAAAATCGTTCGCCATAGGACATATGTTCAAGATTTCGATCTGCCGCAAACGGATTATTGTTCGTTGCTTGATACTCGTTTTATTCATGCTTCTTTTTACCCATCTTTACTTCAGCACATTTTTGGGACTCCCTAAAAACACCCACTTTCTTGGGAAATCCCCTGCGCACCCATTCCACAATTTTGAAACCTGCATTTTTGGAACGAGCAGGTGTAAAGTCTGTGGCCGCACGAAGCCGCATTACCTCCATTGTTATTCGTTTTGGAAATAGGAAGCACCAAAGTTCATTTTCCCACGCTTTCGAAACGCTGTAGGTCCTCACAGGGGCGGAATTTCTCCCCGGTCCCTATGTCTTTTTAGCTTCTTTCAATGAGAGGCATCACCTCCCGAAGTATAGTTTCTCCGCACCCTGTATATAATAAATCACAGCCATATTCAATCCAATAGTGGATGGGGCCTCTCCCCGAAGGGAGGAGTTGGACTACTGCTCCCACGCTGACCAGACGGTTTGGGTATATATATATATATACCCAAACCGTGATCGAATATCACAGCCAAATTCGATCCACTACTGCATGAGGCCCCTCCCCGGACTGAGGAGTTGATCTACTGCTCTCATGCTGACCAGAAGGCTTGAGAAAGGAGAGCCTAAGCTCTCAACTGTGATCGCCACTGTCTTTTATTCACAGCATCTACCCAACTGCATGACGATGCTGGGTGAGCACAGAAATATTTGAGCCCCCACCGGGAATCAAACGAGACCGCTCGCACTGAAGTCGAGCGCATACCTAACAGCAGTTTTTTTTAAATTTAAACGCGTATATAAAATAGTCATTCAAATTTATTTGAAGTTTTCTCCAAAATCAACGTTATTATCATTGTATCAGAATCGTATCGTGTTTGTGAAACAGATACTTGGGTGGGTTCTTGACGATATAGATGAAAAAGATACCTTTGTTGTTCGTTTCTTTGAAATTCTTGGGACGAGGCGGTGAAGTATAATGTCTTTGACCGTACTTGTCCTTGCGCATCTTAAAGGAAGTTATAAAAACACTTCAACTCCGGTTATAAGAGTGCGGGGGAAGTATTGGGCCCAACTGATTTATGATGACGTTTTCGGTCGCTGCTAAAGTCGTTGTGAACAATTTAGGTTCTTCAATTATTCTTTCGGAGACACTGCAATAAACATTTTGATATCCACATCTGCTGAGTACAAGCAGAACTGCTGTTTTCAGGGGAAATTTTTCCTTTCGTCCCTTTCGTTTCGCCCATTTTTTGCGAATAAAAATGTAGGGTGATCGAGTGTAAGAAAAGGTTCGCATGATTTTAAGTCCGCCATTTAAACTAAGACGGAATAAATACAAATAAATCCACGTCCTTCCGAATACAAAGCCAACGCTTAATCAACTGAGCTAGCTTGCTCGGTGTTAATACTTTATGCTGTTGTGTATGTATTCACCGAGCGGCCGTAACTCAGTCGGTAAGGTATTGACTTCGCATTAGAAAGTCGTTGCTTCGATTCCCGTGGTCGGACATCCTGAATGGAGTTTTCCAGGATTTTACTGTACTACCATGCATATGACAGAGTGCTATCTTCAATACAGGCCTTAGCCGATGCCTTTTCAAATCCTTCCTCTTCTTATTAATATTGCAAAATATTCAACTTTAAATTGCTTCTGAATAATTTGGAATTTGTTAAATGGATAAATACATTCATAAATGATTAATTACTAGCACGTTAAATAGGGCTGCGGTATAATAATAATAATTAACAGAAATTAATTTATAACTGGTCACTCTAGAATAGTGTTTCTCAACCTTTTTCATCCTGCGACTCCCTTTCACCATACCTTCTAGGCGGCGACCCCCTTTCACCATGCTTTCTAGCCGGTGACCCACAATTATTTTATTTTGTGTAATATTTGCTTTTCATTTCAAAACAACAGTTAATTTCCTGTATTTATAATAAATATTCTAATTATATTATTCAAAATTATTCAGCAAACTACATTACCTTTAGTCATTATTAAAAACAGCAAGCGAAATAAAATATTTTCTTTGAAATTTATTAGTTTTAACCTTCAAAACCCTAGTTAAATTAACTTTTTGATCTTCTCTCACGACCCCCTTGCGCACATCCGCGACCCCTAGGTTGAGAAACCCTGCTCTAGAAGTCAAAAGTAAACAGAAGAAAACGTATTGGCTTAATCACAGCGTCAATCCATTAAGTCCGGTAGCCAAAGGACTAAAATTTAGTGAACCTGAAATTTTGGTACGCCCAAAGTTTTTTGCTGTTCCTGACTGATTTGAGTGTGCTAAGCAAGAATCTGCCGGGTGCCACTCTGTCATAGTTGGGCAAACTGAGATATGGGCTGTTGAAATTGGGGGTCTAATTAGATCACGCTACGCCACTGCTTTTAGTAATTTCCTACAATATCTCGTCAACCATTCAACCTAGAACAACCAAATTCGGTATGTAGATGAATATCAACGTTATTAACATTACCCCATCCCCAATTTTAAAAAAAATGCAGTAACTGCCAGCAGTGTTGCCAGGCTCAAAAACTAAATGTTAACGTTTATTTCTTTATTTACTTTTGAACCTTCAATTGTGGTACGCCCAAAGATTTTTGCTGTTTCTTACTTATTTGAGTGTGCTAAGCAAGAATCTGCCAGGAGCCACTTTGTCATTGTTGGGCAAACTGAGATATGAGCTCCTGAAATTGGGGATCTCATTAGATCACGCTACGCCACTGCTTTTAATCATTTCCTTCAATATCTCGGGAACCATTCATCCAAGGACAACCAAATTCGGTATGTAGATGATTATCAACGTCATTAACATTACACCATCGGCCAGTGGCGGGTCGTGGTTGAAACAGTAAGTGAAGTTCTACCAAACATTTATATGTAAACAAGCTTTCATAATAGCTACTGGTAACAGTTATCCTGAATATCCAGACTTTAACGATTTACTCTTAATGTCATTTACTCATAACTCAATGTTGAGCATCCTGCTGGATTTCCCCTCCGCAATACATCATGCAATTATTAATTCATATTGTTCTCCTTAATACTGATTTTCTACCTTCCAAAACAATACATCATTTCAATCAGTTTGCTACTTCTCTTCAAAATGACCACATCTTCACATGGCTGTGCTAAGTACATTTATGATTGAAATAATACTTTTGTTGAGTCTGTAATTAAGTAGTTTTTCAAACAGTGAAACTCCATCGGACTTTTGGTGCGTGAGGTCCCCGGTTCGTGCCACGCGGGCGTTGTAGTGGACAAAGACCTTTGCGTGGATTTTCTCGGGGAGTCGGGGTTCTTCCGTTTTTTCTTCCATTTTCTTCATTCCACCGATTCTCGTATCATTATCCATTCGGCCAGAGCTAAAGTACGTTTCCCAAAGGTCTTGAATATTCAAATTTAAATGTAACTCCACAAATCAACTTGAGCATTCTTTTTAAAACCTTGCTTTATGTTCTCACGACGTATTTCATGCAATTATAGATTTTTTTTCTTACTACAAAAGTATGGTTCTGTTTTAGAGTAATATAGTACTTATTCAGAGCTGCACATGAGGCAAAAAGCGACCAAAAATAGGCTACATTTTGGTATCGTAATTTCCCTTCGGTTCCACATCAGAACCTTTAATTTTTTAGCCTTTTCCACACCACCCTTAAGATTGAGTGAATTTTTCTTAAACGCAATATTCCGAGAATGCCTACGACAAAATTCATAGAAATGATGTGTCCATCAAACGTTGGTTCCATGAAGAGAATGAAGGAAATAGTAGACAAAAACTCAATCAGATACAAGGACGTTTCGTAAACTTCACTTTTATATCATTTTAGTACTAATTACTAGTCTCAAAGAAATACAAGTAGTTAAGTTTAAGTTTCCACAAACACCACCCGGGACACGTTCCAGACACTCCGTGAACTGAACCCTTCTGCATTAAGTCAGTCCATCACCGCATCCGGTGTCAGGCTAATGAACTAACAGGCTCTCGTATATTAGGTACAAATCTACAAAAACAATCTATTTTTCTATTCACGTTAAACCAACAGGTTCAATTTCATACCTTTTTACACAAGCTGTTACTGCTAATTCTGTTTCCTCATAATCTGCTTAAATATCTGTCCTAAACAATTACTGATATCTGTGTCAGTAGATCACATTAACTGCGAATGTAAACATTTTAATCTGTATTATGCTCATGGTAAAGGTTTAGGCAGTGTTCGATTTGTTATATATTACGAAGGGGGGTTATAAAACTACTTTTTGCTTGTAAATTTCAACCTACTCTCTGTTTGGGTAGAAATATAAAGATTTATCCCTACTTGGGATGATATTCGGAATCAACTACCGGGGATGAAATTCTCATGCACCAGGGAAAATCCTGGAGGGTTTTGTCAGTATCTGCTTGAGCGAGTCTCTCTAGCTAGTAACCTTATTTCGCTATTTTCATTTTATGCATTGAATAAATATTAATATTAAAATATTCTCCATATAAATAAATAATCAATGCATGTATCTGCAATATAAACTTACACGATCACTTTATCCCCGACAAGATTTTAAGCAGTCTTTAAAACCTAATAGTGATGATGCGACCAATTAATATACATAAAGCTTTATAAATATAAATATTTATGTCACCAATATAGAGCTAATATAAATATTTATGTCACTTATCAAATTTGTATATGCTTCGGATTATCACAAGGATATATTTTTCTTTTTCCATTTAAGTGGAAAATTGTGGCTTAACATTTGATGGACAGATTAACTCCCATACTTGGCTTCGATTTTTAAAAATTCATTTCAAGGCCTTTAGGCAACTATGCTCAGGCCGTATGGGTGATGATGGGATGAATTGGTGGAATGAAGAAAGTGGGAGGAATAGGGAGCGCCTCTAGATAACCCACGCACACGGTATTTGTTCACCACAGAGCCCACATAGCATGACCAGGGATCGATCCGACGACCCCAGCACCAAAGGTGAGTACTTGGCTTCGACATAGGCTCAATCTGATATGTGTATAAAAATTACATCTGATGGTACTAATGATGAATCTAGAGGATGGGGCGAGAGAAATCCCCATTGGAGCTTCAAAATTCTCCAGGGAATTTGTTATGAGCCATTGCAAAAGATAAAATATTGTTCTTGAAAGTAAAGTTCCTCTTTTAGCACAATTCCTACCCCACCCCCACACACCTTCTGAATTCTCTGCATTCAACACTGAGTGAGAAGACTTCAGCGACTGGATAGTTATATTTACGTTGAAATTTTTCTAGTTTGTCCGCAACATCCGTTTGAATTTTTCCCTTCTTTTTATCTTAAAAGCGTGATGATGGATCAACTTACTAGGTTTTAAAATCGTAAATAGACTTTAGCTAAGATGCTATGCATCCAATTTACTATATATTTTCTAGTAGTAAAATCTGGATTATACATCGTACGGCGATGAAATTCCTTACGACCGTGGTAATTATCATGTAGTTTATATCCCTGTCGCAACCATTCAAAGTGCTGCTAAGGTGGGATTTGGATAAAACAATTCCAGTATCTCACTATGCATTGGACAGTGAATCTCTTTTGGAAAGAGCAAGAGAGAACTTCACAGGCGCCACCAAGTAGGAAAGAAAGGAGTAGGTCTCTGCCAACGCCGTTCTGATTCCAAGTTCCAGGCCGCTTCTGATTGGTCAGAATGGCCTGACCGAGAAGTTCACCTTCTGCTACAAATAGTGGACCTCACTTCAACTCAAGGCTCAAGGTCAGTAGGAAAGAAGATAGCTAGGGACAATCCTAAATGCTTCCTTTCCTTCCTTTTGCTGAGAAACCAAAGGAGACTACTTTGCAAGACGGATACTTCTAGCGTCAGTATTGTGAATTACTTTTAGGCAAAAGTATAATAAAGCAAGTTGGTGCTATTCTTGCTGCCATTTCATTATATTTATTTTAGTATTTTTGAAACTTGTGTTTTCTTTATTTAATTAATGTAGAAATAAAATAATAGGTGAAGTACAGCATCACCCGCTTCACCTGAAAAACCGCCGCTGCCCCACCTCCAATTTAAAAAATACAGTAACTGCCAGCAGTGTTTCCAGGTTCAATACTAAATGTTTACGTTTATTCCTTTATTTGCTTTTAGGGATTTTGAATGGAGGAGTAAATGAAAAATGTGGGTAAACTTTTATACTACATGTATAGAAGAAAACAAAAGAAAAAATGCATTCAGACTATAACAATACTGCATAAATTACAGTGATGCGACTGGGTGAGTAGTAGGAAGAGCCTTTATTGGACTATCTAGATCTCATTGTTTAATGCACCAACCTTGTTTAAGACTTCATATACAGCGATTAACGTTAACTTGATAGTTCATTTCATTACATATTCCTTCTAGAAGTTTAGAATTGGCCTTTTTAGGAAAAAAAATATTGTTGAACAATAAAACACACAATATTAAAAAAAAATAACCCTTTCAGAACTTTCTTCGCACTCCTTTCGTGTACAATGAACTATTTTTGTTCACTATCAATTTCTTCATAGGAATCAATGAAATTGTCTTGCACTATTCTCGTAGGTGGATTGTCACATTCATCACTACCGCCACATGCACAGAACATTATTCGTAGAGCAACCACATTTAGCAGTAAAACACTTCAGTTATTGTGAACATGAACAGCGAATCATTCGTAACACATTATCTGGAGCTAAAGCTTAAGTGTCTGGAAGCATATTGAAGTGGATCCATATCTGGAGGCCTTTGTTGCATTGCATTCTTCCAGATAGAACATTTTAAGTGGGCTCTTTTGGTGTGTTCAACGAAATGTTCGTGAGTTGGTGGAAGAGTTCTTAAATGTAAGGATGTCATCCTTGAGCTTCCTACTTTCTTGACCCACACAGAGTACCGTACCTGAGACATGTTCTTCTGATTCTCAAGCCCATAGCATGCTGCAATAAATTCTGAAGCTTCGTGCACGACTGTGTTCAGGTCTGCTGCAGGATTGCCTAGATTTGGCAATGTGTATCACTTCTTTAAAACAAGAAGTGCCTTTTTCTTTCCTATTCCATAAATACTTTCAACAGTGTCGCATCCTGTTAATGCGTGAACTGCTAGCAGATGTTTAATGATATCAGACGACTTCTCCTTTGATGCTGAAATATCAATCGGTCCTTTGGCTGATTGCAGATTCCATGAAAACGTTACTACCTTCAACAATTTCAGCATAATGATGAAGGAGGAGAAGAAATACATCTGTGTCATCGGAAATAACCGTGATATCAGAAGCAGAAGTTCTAGCTAATAGCAGAGCTTGGTGAAAGAGGATAACGTCTGTTTCCTCATTTTCATTACTTAGATCTGGATGTGGAAGTGTTGCATGTGGAGTTACTTCGATAGGGGTAATATCAGGCCCAGTGACTATCAGCTTGTGAAGAGTAGGGAAAGACCTTCTCCATTCATGCAAGTAGTTGCTTATGTGTTGAATTACTTGATTCTTGTTTTCAGAAACTGTAAGAATAACTTCTTGTGGTGAAAGGGGCGTATCATTCTCAGTTGATGCTTTCTGCTGGCTTTAACACATCATTGTGCCGGGGGGAACTTTTAATGCTATTGTCATTGTATCTATCAAATACAAGATAGACGTCAGCAGTATGTAGGCGAATGATCATGTATTCCACGTACTTTTTCACAAAATCTAAAACAATTCTATTTGATGGCCAGGGTATCACTCAGAGAATTGCAGAACCGTCTATTACATAAGCACTGGGATGAGCTCGAACTCCAAGACAGTTCAAATGCTAAACTTGATTTAATGACTGCTTTAAGTGTGGATCTCATAGAGCCATCTAACTAGCTTACTAACTAACTCTGTGGCTAATAGAACTGGCAAGCTCATCGCCGCAGTAACAAACGTTCGCCATTCGATTCTATCCTGGGCAATATCAAGCCAGTTTTTATCACGAACACCTACTTCTCGAAGATCTCTTCTAATATTGTCCTCCCAACGACGCTCGGTCTTCCCAATGGCCTCTTTCCACCCGGCCTTCCAACCAGGATAGCATATAATCTTCGTTTCCCCCCCATCCGAGCTACATGGACTGCCCGCCTTAGTCGTCGCGATTTCATTAGTTTTACAACATCTGGTGAATCATACAGTCCGTGGAGCTCTTCATTATGCAGTCTCCTCCACTCTCCAGTCATCTCGTCCCGTTTAGGACCGTATATCTTTCTTAAAACCTTATTTTCAAGCACACGTAATTTATGTTCATCTGCTAAGGTCGTACTCCAACTTTCGCAACCGTAAAGTATTACCGGATTAAAGTATAAAGTAATTTCAATTTCCTTGACATTAATCGGAATGTTAGATTTTGGACTTAATAGAAACATACGTTCCCCGATACTAAGCGACTTTTTATTTCTTCCGTGACCTCATTTTTGCTTGTTACGTATGCTCCCAAGTATTTAAATTTGTTTACTTTCTCTATGACCTCATCCCTAATTCTTATGTTTTTATTTCCTTCATTCCCTGTATTTCGGCTTGTTATCATGTATTTTGTTTTATCTATGTTTACCTGTAGACCTATCTCATCGCACGCTTCTACTAAGGCATTGATGTTGCTTTGTAGTGCATCTATATCTTCCCCTATTAAATCTACATCATCCGCTTACACAAACAGTTGATTCAAACCATTCAATGATAGTCCCTTTTTTCCCCTTTAATTTTTAAAATCACATATTCTAACGCAAAGTTAAACACTAGTGGGGACAAGTCAACAGTTCGCCTTGTTTCAATCCGTTGCGAATCTTGAAACTATCTGACATATTATTACTTATCCGTACTCTGCTTATAGGGTCGTTGAGACACATCTTCACTAGTTGAACCAATTTTTTTCGGAATTCCAAATCGTATCAGGATACTGTATAACTTTTCCCATTTGATAGAATCATATGCTTTCTTAAAATCAATGAATAGCTGATGAACAGTCCCACTGTATTCCCATTTCTTCTCCAAAATTTGTCTCAAGGCAAAAATCTGGTCCAACGTGGATCTATTTCTTCTAAATCCACATTGGTGATCTCCAATTATTTCATCTACGTATACACTTAGGCATGTTAACAGAATATTACTTAATACCTTGTAATAGGTTGGAAGTAACGAAATTCCGCGGTAGTTATTACTAGGGACCGGATTGTAAGGTGCAAAAGTGTGGTAGGGAAAAGGGAATAAAAGGTGCTGAAAAATCATTCAAAAAGGTGCAAAGAAGGTGGTAATAGGATATCTTTAGTAAGTGCTATATTATACAGTTACATGAACATTCATTATTCAAAACCAGCAAATATTCTTAAAATTTTGGCTTTAAACATTTTACCTTAATTGGGAAAATTGTTTTATTTAATCTCATAAACATATACAACATTCAACATTCTTTTTGTGGTTAAAACCAACTCGGTATTTAAAAAAAAAAAAAAAACATTTATTTTGCAATATTGTGGCTTGAGAAACCGTTACATACTACTGGGTTTTCAGAAACTGGTTATACTTGACTATGCACAACATTTCTATGTTTTCGAATGTTAGTTTCTGTCGCTTGGAGCTCAGAAGATCCTTGTATGAGGAGAAACTTCGCTCGACATCCACGGAAACCAGTGGTGCATATCTTGTAAACACACGGAAAGGAAGTTCAGTTGACGGTGCAAAGGTTTCTATGTCCGGATTGTCTCGCAAATTCAGTTCAAATTTGTCCCTAGCAAATCCGTCAAAGTTGTCCCTTACACTTGATAACTTCTCCCACTGTTTCTCCTGCTCCATACCTTCTTCTTCCAAACTCTGAATCACATCTGGTAAATACTTGTAGCCATGTACGTTGAAAAGTTCCACCTGGAGGTGTTGATCGTTGAGCATTTGCTGGGCATGTTAGATGGCTGTTGCGTCTGTTGCATTTAGGGCAGGTATAAATTGTTTGAACTTGTCGAAGTTTTTGCACAAGAAAACTGCACATCTTATCCATGTACCCCACCATGACAGGAAATTGTGGCAGAGGAAGGACAGTTATTTCTCGGCACAAAGCTTGACAACTAGGCTCCTTTACAAGAATCTTCTTTAGAGCAGCAATGAATTCATTTACCTTACTGTATTCTTCCCTTATACTTTCACAGACACGGTGCAGACCATGTGCAATACATGTGACATGATTAAGGTTGAGGTACATGCCCTTTAGTTGTTGAAAAGCCAACAGCATGTAACATGCTTGATCGGTCACAACCAATCTGACTTTATCGTATTCTATGCTTTCTGGCCACAGCTTCATGCATGAATCATGGAAGATTGCATTACTGTGCAGGCATTTGTCTTCTCGAGTTGGTACATCTTGAACAACAATAATTTCACCCACTCACCAGATAATGGAAGCACCAATACATTCAGTACATATCTTTGCAGTTCGTCAGTTGTTTCGTCTAACATGAAACCCACTTCTTGTTTGCCGACCACTTCTTTGATTTTTACGAAAACATCCTCATAAATCGGCTTTACGTAGTTTTTTCTCAAGGTGCCCTCGTCTGGTACTGATCTTTGCGTATACTTTTCCAGAAATGATTTGAATGCTGGATTGTTTACTTTGTGGACTGGAATTCCTGACTGGATTAACGCTGTTGTAAGATCTGCGTGAAACACATTAGATGATCGCTATTTTTCAGATCCGGAAGCGAAAACATTTATCAACGTTCTTTGGTTGTGACCTGCGAAGTTCCATGTTCTTAACGTGTTTGCTGTGGTTGATATGCTGGTTTATTCTGTCTCTTTGATGTTTCTCATCGATGGAAATATTTACATCGCAAACTGCACATCGAAGAATTATACCATAACTTTCAATGCATTCCTTCTTGAATTCTGCTACAAGTGTACGCAACTTTTCCTTTTTTTGTCTTTGGCATGCTATACTTTTATTGAGAAGAATAAGTTCTGGTTCAGATTGTTACAGGACCAAGCAAAGGAAAAGACTTCAAACTCCAAAGTGCGAATGAAGAGCTCGATTTCTTTTTCTGAACCTTCTTTCTACACGAAACCTCCACGGCATGCGCAACAATGGTGCTAGGGAAAGCAGCCTTTTTCTTCTTCTATCGCGGAGTTTTGAAAGACGAAAGGAAATTGTCGTATATGCAGAACATTATTTATTGACTGTTTGCGCCGTTATTTTTGCCATGGTGTCGCCTAAAATTGCTTCTAAATTTATGGAACAATTATGTGTAAACCAGATTGAAAATAAAACATTGTTCTGTACAATTTTTTTTTAAAAAAGAGAGAAAAGCGGGCAATAAAGGTGCTGAAGGTTAAAAGAAGTAAAAAAGGGTCAAATTTTATTAATCTAGCAAAAAGGTACAACAAAGTGCGTTCATTTCAGTTCCTTTTATGCCCGGAAATACATATTTTGAACTTTGGTTGTTTATAAGCTACTTTTTAGAAAAGGTACAGCACCTTAAAATCCGCTCTCTAATTATTACAGTCAGATTTATCGCCTTTGTAAATCGGAACTATTATTGAGGTTTTCTATTCCTTTGGGAGCTGCTCCTTTCTCCATATAGCACTTATCAATTTATGTAGTTTCTTGATAAGTGCCGTTCCTCCTGCTTTAATTAATTCGGCTGGAATATTGTTTATTCCTGGTGATTTGAAATTTTTCAATTTCTTTACCGACATTTCGA
>JAGDQP010051824.1:0-13928 GCA_022664845.1 Lepisma saccharinum | reverse complement strand
CATCGCTGAAGTAACTGGACAATATGCCACTAGAAACCAACACTACCCAATGCCAAATAAATTATATTAAATAGCGTCAAAAACTTCCCTACCCAATGTTAGCTACCTGCATAGTATTCCCCCACCTTCCCATCCATTTTAAGGATTCGGCGGAAAAGTAGAGAATACAAAATTAGGACTCCCTAGAAAATAGTACGTCAGATAGCTCTAGATAGGGCTGCCACCTTTTAATGAATAAATTACGGGAAGCTCGAAAAAAAATAATACGGGACAAAACTGAAATAACCTAAAATGAAAGTAAATAATTTGTCCCGCACAATTCAAGGCCCAATCGCATTGAGTTTTCCCGCTTTTTTCCATTTGCGTCAATTATTCAAAATTCATTGAAGGTAAACAAAATTTGACTTTCACGGACCAAAGTTCTTTACGTTTTTCAATAATGAGTTCAATTAGTTTTAAGGAAATGTTTCTACCCACACAGCACAATCACGTTAAATAAACGTTTATTCAACTTTTCCTTAAATGTTTAACAAACGTTGAATCTTGGTTGAATTTACGTTGATTCCACGTTTATACAATTATCGGATTAGTATTCTAAGAAATGTTGATTCAACGTTGAATATGACGGTTAATACATGTTTTAAAGACATTGAATCAGACCTTTTCCGCAACTTAATTTTGGCATTGACGTTGAATAAACGTCTATTCAACGTTGCGCAACGTTTATACAACGTTTAGAGAGAAACTAAATTCAACCTTCAGAATATAAATTTCGTACCTTTCCCAAAAATTCCTACTTGCAACGAATATTTGAATCTGCGAAGATGAACAGAATAATATAAGTTTCCCAGACCGAAGCGTAGTACTTCAATCTTCAGTACGATACAATTTCAGGGTTGATTCCAGGAAAAATCCCTTGATTATAGGATTTTAACCTGGAATCAACTCTAAAATTGTAATTTCAATTAAAGCATATCGTACTGAACATTGAAATGCTAGGCTTCGGTCTGGGAAGCTTACATTATTCTGCTCATCTGCACAGATTTAAATATTCGTTGTAAGTAGGGATTTTGAGGGAAAGGTACGAAATTTGTCCTGAAAGTTAAATTTTACTTCTCTCCAAACGTAACCCATGACGTGACAATCCAACAATACGGGTTTGACTGGGGGCAACACTGCGGGGGAGGGGGTGCTAAACCGGTAGCAAAAGCCACCCAAAATGCCCCCCCGCAAAAGCCGCGTTGCAGGCCTTGGCCCTTCATGGGTTGTTGCGCCATAGTTATTTTTTTTGTACACGTTACCCGACATAAACAGTCTGGGAATTGAAATGAAGATAAAAGCCTTTGCTCACAATATTAAGAACCTAAATGTGTAATTCCATCTCACTCACACTAAGATACCAGTCTAACAAACCTTTCAACATGGTAATGACGGAAACCACTACTAATTGAAGGACCAATAAAAATTGAGGACAAATAATACTTGAGTACGTATAAACGTAACTTATTTATTAAGAAATAGCACGTCTGAGCGATAATGTATATAAAAATGTATGTAAAATAAATAAATATTCAGAATGCAATTTAAATAATGCGACAGAAAAAACAAATGTTCTTTAAATCCTTACTTTATAATAACAACTCCACAAACTAAAATACTAGTTGTCTTCTTTAATTGTATATAGTTACATACATACAATATGCCCTTACCAATAAGAGGCATCTGAACGAAATAAAAAAAGTTATACATTTTCAAAACAGAATTAGGTTGCCTCGTGGAATTGTTTGATTCATTCAGTAAGTCTGAGAATTGTCAGTACCACATTTATTGCTTTTAACAATATGAGACAACCTATTCTACGAAGAATATAAAAAAATCATTTGAGCAACTTATTCGGATTTCCTCCTGTCATTTCGATCTCTCGTTGCGCCGATGTCCTACCTGTTCCCGTTTTCATGAGAGAACAAAAGACAAACGCATTGCGTAGGCATTATGTAAATGTCAAATAGAAGTGCATTTCCATCAAGAAAAAAATGATATTATATAACACCTAGTGATTAGTGAAGTTTAAGCATAAAACTATCAATGAAAATTGTTTCTGTAGATTAGGAAATCTCACAAACATTCAACGTTGTGCTTTCCACCATTTTAGAAGGTTTAAAAGCACAATTTAAATTCAACGTTTAATACATGGCCATTCTTTAAACGTTTATTAAATTACGTTGATAAAACGTGCCTGTACACAAAGCTGAGGTTACTAGTAGCATTTCTTTAAAACTAATTGTACCTGTTATTACTCCATCACTCTAAATGAAACAGGAAAAAAATCGGAGAATATTTTTTTCTTCAAATCGAGGAAAAATAATTAAACAAGGATTAAAAAAAAACACTTTTTTTAAGCAAAGAAAAATGGACTAAAAAGTAAAAAAAAAAAAAACAATAAATTTATGTATCGGAAAATAAAAGTATGGGTGCTCTTAGATATTATGATTTTATGATAAGGTAAGCAAGAGCACCCACGCTTTTATTTTCCGATTCATAAATTTATTATTTTTTTTACTTTTTAGTCCATTTATCTCTGCTTATAAAAGCGTGTTTTTTAAAAATCCTTTTTCAATTATAATTTTTTTCTAGATTAAGAGCTTTGCACACCCAAATCCTAAAGTGTTCTACAACCAGTCAAAACCCAAGATCATTGCATGCTAGTATTTATTTTAGGATAAAGAAGTCAATATTAAATAATGATTTTTTAATTAATTACAATTAACTGGATTATTCTGTTGTATATATAATAACTCAATATTTTATTGTCATCGGAAGCAAGCATACTTACAAAATTTTAAAAACTGACTTGAAAAACAAACCTACATTACATCTTGCTCCGTTCGGGATTCAACAACGATTGTTTGGTGCTGCCCGCGTTTTTCCTTCCCACAAATATACATGTATATATAAAGCAGCACCGAAGCCTATTCACACATGTGTTACCAATAGGAACTGCTTTTACACAAAATTGAATTTTACCAATCAGACCTAGTCTTGTATTTTTTCTTCGGAAAAAATCAAAACACAACACAAAACTAAACGAAGAAAAATTGCAGCGAATGTTCATTCTTATGAATAGGTTAATCAAGCTTTCGTTTTCTTCTTCTAATTAATTATTTGTTTTAAGCAAAACTGCTGAGCAACGAACGCTTGCAGTGAAAGCAGCCCTAAACTTTTATGCATTTTAAAAGAAATCAAATATGGACAAAGTAAAATGTTTCCCGTTGAGTCTTGTTTAAAATGCTAGTACAGCGCTCCAGTATCCAGTCTTGTACCTCGATATCATGAGCGTCTGCGGAGAGGTACAATAATGACGTCACAGTACTCTCGCTAGCGTAAAGAATCCTGGAATGGAAGACTAAAGTTTTGACGCCATATCCTGTTGGATTTCATAGCAACGGTGGAGACCAAGTCTAAACAAGCAGTAAGTTTGATGGCAGAAACGTAGAGAATCAGTTGTGGAAACAATTGCTTTTAATATTTTGATTATTTCGGTGACGAGCGGAAGGACATACGAACAGTAAATATAATAAGCTGAGGTGAGCAGCTAATTTTTATTACGGTAATTTATGTTTCCATGAAACACTATTACCTATTCGAAATCTTTATTTATGCTATTGCTTGTATACTTTACCTGCAATAGCAATTTGCGCCGCTGTACATAGAGTACAAGGACTTCATTTTATCAGTAATATGTATCTTCTTGAGTGTTTGTCCTTAACTAGAACCGAATGAGAAACTTCAGTTTAAGCTTCTTAGATATAATTATTCCCCTTTTTAAAAAATCAAGAACTCAGAAATCAACGATGAATTATCCTCAAAATCATATCAAAATTGCGTTCAATGGCATTCCGTGAAATTTGTTTACTTACGAAATTGGCTCCTCCCACTTCCTTTTCAAGTTTCAGTCCTCTGGAAACAGCAAAAAACAAAAAAAAGCAACACGATGTCTCTCTTATTGTAATGATGGCAATCTGGCACAAACCACTAAACCATAAGGAATTATTGAATATCGAACACTATAAACCTAATGCTAAACACACGTTTGTTTAGACTGTAATATGGCGGGTTACCATGGCGACCAACCGGATCTGACATACGACTTTAGTCCTCCATTCCGTCAGGGAGTACGCCAGGAATGTAGTCGAAGCGGGGTTTCTAATGTTATTGGGGGGTATAATTCATATTCACTTATACACTATATTAAACACTTATACAGTCAAACATTATATCTTACCATGTATGCATACATACGCGCTCATGTGTGTGTGTATGTGTGCGCGCGAGCGTTTCTGTTTGTTATATTTTTCAAAAGAGAATTGTGCATAACCACATAAGGACAACTTCATTAATTCTATGTAAATAGTTCCACAAGCATTATCATTGTTTTGAATTACTTGCGAAGAAAATCAAACAACTTATTCCTCTGTCGTGAGGTAGGAAACTGATTTTAGACTACGAGGAGACTTGATCTTCACGCTTCGGATCATTTTCATCGAGTAGAATGAATTACCAACAGAACTGTTATCTTTCAAATAATTTTATATATTCTTATCTGTCTTTATGCACTTGTCTAGCTTTTGCAAGCCTTAATTTGGTAAAATTTGGACAGATATCTACTATTAAGTTTTAATTATTATGAAAGAGATTATTTACCTCAACTATGTCTTTAGAGCAAAAAATAAGACATTTTAAATATAAGTAAACTCTACTTTTCTCAAGCTCTCCTGGAAAGTATATCAAAATTACATTACAGTTGATAAAATAACTTAGTGAAAATTGTATGCACTTCTTATTCCAAGTTCTCGGATCGATGCCCAAAGTGATCGACTTCATTGAGGCTTTCCAAACAAATCCTGAAATCAGGGCACCCACTTCCACAAATTCAGTTCTTTCTAACAGTGTTAAGGTGAATTGACCTACGGATTGTAAAATATCATTTTTCGTTTTTTTCGGAATGCTCAATAAGAAGCAGAAACAAATTCAAAAGTCAACTTTTGACCAATAAGGTTATTTTCAAGTTAGTCGCTAACATATAAAAACGTTTGTATATTTCCGGAGGAACGTTTCTGGTATCTATTTTTCGCTTTTCTGTCGCTACAAATCAAAGCATTGATGAACGTTTGAATAAAATTCTTTAAACTTTCACGACGAGAAAATATTACTCATGATCTCGTTTCTTTTTTAAATCATGCAGAAATTTGCCACATTGACGGTTCGAACACCTACAATCATGTTTACTAACTAAAACCTAAACTAAAGGTACGACATTCCGTAGAGCACCAAGCTGTGCCAGACGGCTTTTAGCTCGGCCTGAGCCTGAGATGCTTGAATGCCTTAAATAAAATAAAATTCAAACGGCTTTTCGTTGGGTAGTATGTAGTCAGAGCATCCGCTCTCGTCGCAGTTGTACGTCGCAGCTCCCATGATCCCAATTTGTTCCTTCTTGTATTCAAAGTGTCTCCCCAATATTTATCACGATACTGGATAAGTATCAAAATTCTGCGAATCGAACCCGGAACCGCTCTCACCAAGGACGAGAGCGTTAACCATGTGGATATCCGGGAGCCAACCCAGAAACAAATCATGGCTGGACCACGGCTGCCCCTCTCCTTTCGATTTTCGAACCGCATAAACTCTGCAAGAAAATGGCGAATCATAATTAACAGAAATGGGAGAATAGTCCATGGTTTGTAATCGGTTCCAGCACGCCAAAGGTTTCACGTAGTAGATGTCACTATTACCTTTAAAGTAAAAACTTTATTTTCTATGGGACAGTCTAGTTACACTTTTGATTTCGGCCCGTCACGATGCGACCCTTTACACCAAGTTACAATCCACAGACATCCATGCCCCTACCGGGACTTGAAACCGGGACCTTCGAGTCGTTGCTCTTACGTCTTAGATCGCACGGCTACCCGGTCGGCACCTGCATGCTCGTGGCTATTAAAATATTAAGTTTAATGCAATATAAACATTTTCAGAAATCCCAATTGCCTGATGAAATGTTGACTACCGCAGAGAGAAACCTATCTTATCCATACTGTTCGAATTTCAAATATTGTCAGTTCAAATATAAATAAGAGAGGTGCTAAACATTTCATCTGGGAGTAGAGTTTAAAAAATTCGGAAAAACTATGTAGCCAGTGTCATACTATCTTGACTAAGGAAATTATTTGAGATCTCTCTTTTTTATCTTTAACGATAACGTAACACGTTCAGGGTAAAATAGAAGCTCTTTTAACTATTGTCTGTATGTATGTGTGTTTGTGCTAGTCTGTACGTCACGAATTCGAGTACTGAAGTATGGCAGAAGTGAGTGAGTGTTTGAATGATTCCTTATTTTACTGGGATTTAAGTGGGGAAACATATGACTTTGTCTCCAGTCACTTGTGGTCTATCTGTAACTGTATATGTCAGTATATGTCTAAACATCACAAGCTTAACTACAAGTCCAGCAGCGTCAACACTTCCGAAGATTTATTTATTTCTGATATCTCCATATACAACTCGGAGACTATTTTACATTGGAGCTTAGCAACAACACCAATGGGAAAGGAAACTGGACGAAAACGGACGTAGCCTTGAAATAACATATGATCCCGGCATTTGCCTGATAAGACTTTAAAATTTCAGTCAGGATGGCCGTCTCCAGGAATGGAACCCTAGACCTCCGGAATGCGAAGCCAATGGGAAAGCATTAGCCATGACCAATCGCTGTTTAATTTCATATCGCTTTTGTTTCACAAAATGTTCGTTACCGTTGACATGGATGAATTCAACCTGTATGTCTCTTGAGGGAATGATGAAATAAAACCCTGAAGAACAGAGTTAGGTATTGGAAAGGTCGGCGCATCAAGTTTGTAAACACTGTTACTTTTATTATTTACATATATTTAGTTATGAAACAAAAATTCTTTTAAATTAGAAAAATAAATAAATACATATGTACGAGCTCCTAAACTTAGTTAATTTGTTTCAAAAATCCTCCTCTTCATTGTGACGCGTTTCGCCTTTTCCACTGTGCACACAAAACAACTGATAGATAATGAGTGAATGTTGATGTGCATCTGAAGTGAGTCTATCATCTCTGCACTCTATCACCGCAGGGAGCAGTCACGAAACAGGTGTTTTCATACTTGTTTTCTGCCTCATTTCTTTTGCTGCTGATGGATTTTTGTGAGGCGACAAGAAAAGAATGTAGCCCAAAAGAAGTTATGTCTTCGGAATAAATACAAAATTGCTACCAAGATTTGATTGTGTATTACCATAACTACCGTATTTATAAATAAAAATTCCAGGAATTTCTCACTATTAAATGTTGTGAAAGAACATCCCCTTAGGGGGGGGGGGGGTTCAGAGATTTTCGTTAGGGTTTTTTGTTGAAGTCTATGGAGGGTGTTAGGGGGTGTTGGGGTGGTGTAGCGTACTCCCTGCATTCCATAACAAAATTTGTCTTGATAGTTTAATATTTGAAGCTGAGGCAATAAATATTTTCATTGCGTATTAAGAAAACAAACTACCTGACCTGACTTCTTCTAACCTATGTTTGTGAGTTTTATGAAATGTTTGAAGAGCGTATTATTTTCATCGCCTAAATGTCTGAGTGCAAAATCAGAGCTATTTTTGAAAGCAGAAAGAAAGAAGTATTGTTCTTTAAAAATTATTTTTAAAAAACTTTAGGTAGAGGGGTATCGAAGCCGAGACGACTGAACCACTGGCCCAATCAATGTCTTGCCCATTAGTCCACAGGGCCAACTAACGCAAGCACTTTATATGACTTCCTCGAACGCCTAAGGACTGATTTTCCTGAAAGCTTGCGTTGCTTGCGATTTGGGTGAGTAGCCAATTGAAACACGTATTTTATTGCGTGTTCTAAGTGTAACACGTGTTTCAATTAGCTATTCACCTAAATCGCAAGCAACGCAAGCTTCCAAGGAAAGCAGCTCTTAGTTACATAGAGTTCACACGTTTATTTATTTATTTGGTACCTATTACAAGATATTAGTCCCTATTACAATAAGCTTAGATAAGTTCCATTACATGATATAAGGCACTACAGCACAGATATTATTTAAAATACAAAGCAAAAAAATAAAAAAACAAAAAAAGTTATTTCCGTGATATACTTGAATATGTGATATTTGTCCTATAGACACGTGATTGATACGCAGACAATCCTTAAATATCAACGCTGTGACAAAAGAGAAAAGACAAAATTAATCGACAATATTAATACCTCAACCAGACCCGTAGCCAGAGGCTAAGCACCTAGAACGATCGCGAGCCCCCTGGCATATCGTAAGCCTGACCTCCATTGTGAAAATAAAGAAATATTTCTGAGATTTTAAAAGTAATAACCCCTCCTATTCTACATTTCCTCTAACTTTCTCATTTTCTTTCTGTAATATCCGTTCGGCAGAAGCTAGCCACTTCTTTTAGCGTCGGATCATAATAGTAAAAACGGTTGTGATCGTATTATGCCAAATTCTATTTTTTCTTCATTTTTCCTGTCAGAAACATTCTTATGTTATCATACCTTTTATAATAAGTTGTTAGGAACGAGTAGTGGGGGGTTAGGAAGGTCAGATTCGGTTCTTTTCTTCCGCTGCCATTTTAAACGATGCCTTTTGACCGTTTCTACTATTTTGATCGGCGCGTACTTGTTTTACGCATATTTCTTACTAGAAATATACCTAGTGTTATATATATTCCTTTTGCTTATAAGTATGTACTTTTTGTTTCAGCTGTTTTTTTTTTAAATTAATCCAATTAACTTGAGTTGGGGAATGGAGATATGTTTTTTTGCGCTTTTTCGTTCTTACGATTGAAAAAAGCAATAACTAACTGAAAGGGGAAGGTTTGAGTTAGAAGACTATTTCCCTAACAGTATGCTTACTATTTCTGCAAGTCTCATTTGAAATGTCATCATAGGAAGTAGTCAAAGTTATGAATGCTATCTTTCTTGACGAGATTAGACTTAAAAGTATTTAGGCCTAATTATTGTCTAATGTTAAAGTTTGGAGCAGTAAATTAATATGTTTTAATGGACCACCATTACTTATCTGTATTTTTTATTGTAGTTCACCAGGGAAGAGTAGATTTTTTAACAATTATTTCATATTTTCCACCACTACTCGTTAAGTTACTTCACATTCTTTCCCGTCTGACTGCAAAAAATTGTATCTAAGCAATTAATAGCTGTTCTATTTTTACCTTCTTATTATCGTGGCGAGGACAAACAAAGAGAAAAAGGAGTACATTGTTGTCCGCTCGCTTAAAAATACGGTTTTCTAAAAATTGCTTTCAGGGCAACAGTACTTATTCAACTATTATTTCTTTTTTTAAAAATCTCACACTGTTACATCATTCCATGTCAATTCAACACACCTTGTCTACCTCACCCTCTCAGATGTCTATGATTATTGGTTTATTGCTAGAACCCGTTGAGCAAATATATACACGGTAGCTGTAGGGAGGCATGACCAACATATGAGAATTTTTAAAAAAAATCGAGATGTTCGATTTTAAGAAAATCAAATTTAATAATTTTCGGAATACACAATCTTGTGGAACCCTGTGAAATGTCGTATCAAATGAAAGCTTATTGCAAGAGCTTTAAAATGAGCCCTCTTTGAGCACTCTAGCCCCAACCATTGCTAAGAAATACGTAATTTTGTAAACTAAAAACACGGAACATTTGACATTTTGAAGTTTTATAAAATAAAGGACCAGTGCGTCAAAAAATCTTTAAAATAATAATAATAATAATATTCTCAATGGGTACTAGCAATAAACCAAAAATCATAGAAAACTCCCATAATAACTTAAAATGATTATTCAACTATTATCATGTTTCCAGGTAGGAATGTCCCTATGGAAAGATGAAATTCCCTTATGAGCTACATATGGGCTGAGGAAAAGTCACAAATGAAAAATTTGGTCCATTCAGGCAATGTTAGTTACGAAAACATACTTTAATATGTCTTGTGAAACTTTTAGTGGAGAACTTCAAGAGTAAACTGAGTTGCTAATACCATAGACCTCATAATAGATAGACTTAGCACGCTCCCCATTTTCTGGATGCGCTACTTCTACTTCTTCTAGGTCAACTAGGACCAATTTATGGGCTCAGCATATTTCAGCTATGACGCCCGTTACAAAGTAGTATAGAGTAAAGTAGGTAATAGTTTAAAGTAGGTAATAGTTTAAAAGTAGATAATAGTTTGAAAGTAGGTAATAGTGAAAATGATTAGTGAGAAACAAAAAGTAAGTTAAAATGAGAAATTTAAGGGCCAAGGACCCATCTTATAGTAGTAAAAATAAAAATTAAAAGAGGTCAAAATCAGGAATTTTTAGAAAGGGGTTGATATAACCAGGAATTTTTCGTCAATATCAGGAATTTTTCGACAAAATCAGTAGAAAATAAGAAGAAATAAAAGGTCAAAGTCGGTAGGAGTTGGGCGGAAAATAGGCTATCTCGAGGTCAGAGACAAGAGAGTGAAAAGAAGGAAAATAATGTGTAAGTGTAGAAGAGGGAAGTGTAAGAAAGATGGGCGATATGTATGTAATATGTTTCGTGTAGGTGTGTGTTCACTGCGTGTATATGTATGTCCGTTGAACTTAGTCCGTCATTTCACTATCTTCCTCCTCCCTCGAAGAGCACAAATCACACGAGGTGCACTGGTCAGCAATCACGCACAAACTCTCTGGATGCGCTAAAACTGATGGATTTTTGTTCAGAGCACGTGATTAGTTTGAATTCACCCGCTAGGTAGCTCTGCCATAGACGTCATATTCTACTATGAGGTCTATGGCAGAGCTACCTAGCGGATGGATTCAAAATCGCGTGCTATGAACAAAAATCCATCAGTTTTAGGGCAGCCAGAAATGGGGAAGCGTGCTAAGTCTGTCTATTATGAGGTCTATGCTAATACGTTCCAGCGATAAATATTATCAGATGAATCGAGGATCATATAAACCAGCGTTCCGTAAACTATGGTCCGCGGACCACAGGTAGTCATCGAGGGCAGACGCAAGGTAGCGCGTTGAACCTACTAACCAATAAAACTGGTCCGCACTTGGAACTAGTTTGCGGAACACTGATATAAACAATAAAGATATTGAAAATTTACTTTCTTCTTGTATAAATATGGTCCTTGTTGGTTAAAGTTGCATGTAAGCATTCGTCTACTGAAACAGAGCAAAATCTTGGAAAACCTCAATTAGGATGGTCCTAAGCGGAAAACAAACGTACTTATTTCTGCAGTGCTTATCCGAACTGCGTATCGTTAAGAACTGGACTACTGGAAATGCGTACTTCATGATTGTCTTTTTATGTTGAGTCCTTTCAGAAATATCGTAATAGAATGCTGCACATTGACTTGTTATGTAATTCAGTAGCTTTATTGTTTTGTTCTGGTTTATTACCGCCAGTTCTGCGCATGCACAAGAAACTGTCACTGTTTTTTTTGTTTTTTTAAGTATCTTGAATGTTTAAGTGAAAAATCCATAATATAGTTGTATTCCTTTGCGTATCCTCGCGTGGCTGCACAGGAAATAATCAGTACAACTCCAGTAGATTTGACATTCATTTTTACATTCTTTTCTATAGTTCACAATGGTTCGTGGTGTCCTCAAATCTTGCAACGTTGGGCGACGTCATACAATGATGAAATTTTGCACAGCGACGTAAGTCGTGTGACAGTACAATATTCCATTGTCACTTTCATATATTTCGATATTTTAAAAACATTATTTATTTTTATAGTATGGATTTCTTTATCCTGAAATAAATACATCTTAATAATGTTAATAAAACTATTCAGTTTGCCATAGAGATTGAAAAGGGCATGAGACTACCGTACAGTTTAAACTGCGGGACCAATACTGGGAGAGTGTACATGGGAATATTACACATACACATGACAGGCCAGAGTGCGGTATTTCAGAGTAAAGAGTGCGGTATTTCAACCTTTCCCATTATGTACACTTCTACTGAATTGTCAACTGTGATCAAGACCATACGTGTGTTTAAGGATGTATACTGAAAAATTTATATCAGTGATTCTGTTAGACACACACCCCTGTGAGAGTGTCACCCGCAAATCCTCTAGAGCCCCGCACAACTTTAAAAATCGATAGAAACCGTGCAAAACTCCACTTACACGTTCCCAATTTTGACTTTAGAGTCCCCCCACCCGAACTGAAAATCCTAGCGGAATCTCTGATTTACAATAATGCTATGTACCACTCACCAGGAGAATGCCTTATGAAATCTTTAATGATGTTTTCTATAAAGTATCTTTCTCTGTGAAAATATTTCATATAACTTTGGGTACTTTCTCAGATATGACTTTAGATACATCCCTGTATTATCTTAAATACTATGTATTATATGTGTTTGCGTACACGTTGCAATCTGTTCCTAAACTACAATCAATCCACATCTACATTACCACACGTCTGCGTCTGCTAATCTCTCAATCCTAATTGACATCAACTTCTGGATTTTCAAAAAGAAATTTTACAAAGCCAGAGTGATTGTACGTTGTAAACAATTTCGCTGATATTTGTTCTCTTATCAGTTTTACTTATTGCTGGAATATGTGTTTAATAAATCAATTTCGTCACCATGGAAACGGTAAATGCACTATTTCAGAGTGACAGTAGCGATTTGTGTTTTTTAATAAAGTGTAGGATCTGTAAGTTTTTTTAATCTACTATATCCTGATCTTTTCCCGCTAGATGGTAGTACACTAGTTCCCGCGACTTAATGTTGCCATTCAATATTTAACTCAATTCTCTACATACATTTTCATGCTATAATTTCAATTTTCATGGGAAGAAGCTTCAACTATATTGCTATTGACTGTACGAAATTCCTCGTTTCCTACATAGAAGAATCACCTCTGTTATAACCTGAAGAATATTTTCCTACGTCATAATGTCCGACCGGAATCTGTTCAATAATTCCTTCGCAATACTCAAATATGTCTATAATAATTGACTATCGTTGCTAAGAAAACAGGAAATAGTTTAACACTCTAATGTGGTTCAAGTTCTGAGAGTACGGTCGTTTACAATCTTACCAAGTTTGAAGCAAATTTTAATCGTTCTTGCATGAGGCGATGAACGTTTTTGTGCTGCTAAAATATGAAGAATTTTCTACTCGATCAGAATTTACCAATATCGGAGGGAATGGGTTCTGACATTCTTATATATTATATTAAAATATGTTCTTATGGTATCTTCACCATAGAAAGCATACAATTTTTCATCAAACTCCAGCCTAATGAACCTC
The DNA here is from genome assembly GCA_022664845.1 of Lepisma saccharinum. Lineage (NCBI taxonomy): Eukaryota > Metazoa > Arthropoda > Insecta > Zygentoma > Lepismatidae > Lepisma > Lepisma saccharinum. The sequence goes on along the minus strand of JAGDQP010051824.1, from coordinate 580 downwards.
ATGTAGCTCAACCATGCCATTGTCCGAAATTTGCTGAAATTTTGTTTCAACTAAAGTACAAAAAGAATGTATAAGAACCTCGCTTGATCACTTCAATATATTATTATTATTATTATTATTATTATTATTATGAGTATAATAATAAACATTTTCGAGGAGAGAAATTATCAATAAAGTAAAAATAGTTTAGTCTACACACACACACTCAAACACACATTAGTTTAAAATATATTACTTATCACACTGTAAAGAAGATGTGTTTGCGATAATCCTGCTGTGTCTGATATGAAAAGTGTCTGTCAAAAGCACAGAAAGATTTCCTTTGAATGGTTGGAAGTTCTCATTTTCCGTTTGCACCGTGATTTTAGCGCATGCGCAGAAAGAGAAACATTTTTTCTTATCATAATCAAATATGCATTTCTGATCAAGTGTTTGTTGGCGCCATTTTAATGATGTATTTTAAAGAAATGTGAAATATTCTCACTGACTGCGATCCGTATTTGACAAATAGAGGGATTACACAAGGCGACAAATTTTAACTTGTTTTCGATAAGGCAGATAACAACCACTGTTTTTTTTT
>JAGDQP010051823.1:0-13928 GCA_022664845.1 Lepisma saccharinum | reverse complement strand
AAAAAAAATCTGAGCATAATATTCCAATTTTCGTTATCAAATGCCTTTTCAATGTTTGTAAAACCTATGTACGTTTTATCCTTTTTCTTATTTGTTTCTTTATTAGAAGCCTTTTTTGTGTTCTTTCTGGTTTCCTCTACCACGTTAATTCTTTTCCACAAATACATTGCTTCAGTCATTTAAGTACTTGTCGCGTATGTCTGGAAATTTCTATTCAGAACGAGTGGGCAGAGCATTCCATTAACAAAATCAAAAGGATACGAAAAGCTCAAATCTTGCTTTTTATACAAATTTGAAAGCCATACTGATTTCACTGACAAGCAATCATACTGATAAGGCAGAAAAGAATTATATTTAGTTTCGTTCCGACATGGTTAGAATGTCAAAATATGTGTACATGCAAATTTTGGACACAAGAGCGCAATTATTTTGGGAAAATAACAATGATTTTAAGGTCAAATTCTGTTTGTGGAAAGAGATCAAAAAGTGCTGAAAGAAATGGAGGCAACTACACAGTAATGGGTACTAGGTGGAAGGCGCTACCTGTTAAAGGGAATGTTCTTAATGATCTTCATGACCGCCATGTTGAAGTCCGCCATATTGAATCTCGATTGATTTTCTTAAATAGAAAAGTGGTCGTGTAATATGTCATTCTGGGCTAGAATTTCACGAGAAATACGTTTGTAAAGCCTGTTTTTCCGCAAATATATTATTGTGAGAAATATGGGTATATGCAACCTCTATACGTGTAATGATGCAATATCTTGAAAACACCAATTTCGGAACGAAAGAATTGAAACCCAGATGCATATAAATTATTCCTAAATATAGTTGCCTATCCGATATAGATTTGTACTTATTTAATTTCTTCCGTTATTTCAAACCTAAATTGGTATTTTCAGCCTATTGTATCATTACCGGTATAGAAGTAACATATGCTCTTATCTCTCAAAATAATACATTCATGGAAAAACTGATTTCACAAATGTATTTCTCGTGAAATTCTAGCCCAAAATGACATATTACACGACCACTTTTCCATTTAAGAAAATCAATCGAGATTCAAGATGGCGGACTTGTAGCACCTTTTTTCACCCAGTTCCAGTACTTTGAGCAATTTAAGAACATAAAAGTTATTCCACACTTCACAAAGGGAACCTGACTTTTAAATCATTGATATTTCACAAAGTAATTGCGCTCTTGTGGACAAAATTTGCATGCGTATAGGTTTTGAGATTCTAATCATGACAGTAGAAAAAAATATTTTTTCTGCCCTATCAGTATGTTTGCTTGTGAGACTTTTAAAAATGCCATGATTTGGTACGAATTAATATAATCGCTTTGAGTACACTTTCATTGTTGTATTGACATTACTGTTGCCTTGACAACGCTATTAAAGCCAAACTCAAATGATTTTTCACTATTTATGACCTCCAAAATTGCATTCATAGTGTACATAATTTAATCATGGGGTTGCTACACTGTTTATGTACAGCTAAAGCACATGTAATTCGAACACAATTTCGCAGGGTTTTTTTCTTCTGGAATTCTTGACTTTCCTTCAGCAATATATTTTGTTGTTTCTTTCTTTCCTCTTGAAGTCAATATTACAACGAGAGAGCCTGCCATCTGCCGTGAAGTACTAAAAGTAAAGAAACACAATATTTGATCTCCGTTTCGCTTCGAGGCAGTCATATATGTGTGTTTACCAAGCTTTCAATACTAATGTAGAATGCGAATTTCCGTTTGTGTTTTGTTTGTTTCTGGTCTGGCAGTGGAACGTGATCGAAGGACGTATTGCATGTTGCACTGCAGAGAACCTCCGAGATGACGCTAATATGTCGTCACTTGGGAACGTACTTAAAATATCTGAAAATGCCATTTGTTCCCCTCACATCTAACTCAAGGATACGAGTTGTGAATTGCTTCGAGTTAAATTGTATAATCTGATACTAAAAAGCATGAGCGTCGGCAATTCAGCTAAATAAGTGGTTTGCATTTCAAGAGTACAGAGAAAGAAGTGATATTAAAAACCGAGTTTGCAATTGTAACAAGTAGGGGAAATATGGACGAACGGGGAGGTGTAACTATATTTGTCTGTGGTGTGTATCGGGACTAACCAGAGTAGGGATCTAACGAAACGTTCAGCTTTCTACTGCACAGGGATATTACTTAAGGCCGCTTTAGACGATACAATTTCTCGTACGTATGCAATCTCATCGGTTACATTCTTTGATAGTGTAAAGTGCGGATCGTACGATTTTTCATGGCATCTCCGATGTATTCTCTAAATAGAAACGGTTCTATTTTTCAGCCGATTTTTCGTACAATCTATGACATCGCCCGTACTGGCAATATAGCGGGCTTTCCTATTCCGCTGTTTGGTTATGGATTACGACACAAAGAGAACATATTACTGTTGTTATTTGATGCAGAAATTAACATACATAATGGCATAATAAACGATTACAGGTATAAAGATATAAAACAAAGTTTTTAAGGGAAGTGTAAAAAGGTAAGTGATACTGCAGTTCAGTTACTTCTGCCATAGAGGACTGGCAATATCTCAAAATGCTGCGTTTTGCATTCCTATAACCATGAAAGGTACTGCACATGAAAAAAATATGTTTAAAAATACAATGACAAGGTTTTGATGTGATCTAATAGCTACTGCTTCTCCTATATGTTGTGCAATGCAGTTAACGTGATTTTCTTTGTTTCTCTTGTGCGTAGAGTACCGAATCTGCTGCAGGCATGATATGTGTGAAAGGAAATAATGTAGAGGATACCGGTATCTTTGCAATCATATTCCTCCCCAATCATTCTGAGAAAAATATATATGCTGTGCATCCGAGATAATGAAATACATTGAACAGTATATTACAGAAGTAGACCTAATGTAAGTACAGTATCGACGTCAAGCCAGAGCTGTGCAAGTCAAAACGTGAGCTAGGTAATTAATCGTACGAACTAGTTTTTATTCAAGGGTTAAGACAGCTGACCCCCGCCCCCTATTCTCATCTAGATACCTTGTGTGAAATGCGCCTATAAATCACATAACATCTACATTACTCATCATTTTTGTATTTTGCATGTATTTCATGTTTATAGGAACGTAAAACGTAGCATTTTGAGGCGTTTCCAGTGCTCTGTGGTAGAAGTAGTTAAACCGCAGTATTATTTATTGACCCACATATGTATAAATACGAGTTCATATATCGCGATTTATATACTTTTGAAGTGCTGTGTAATGTCACATATCTTGTTAACTCAGGAATATTGTAAAAACAACAAATATGACTCCGAACTTATCACCGAAGACGGCAAAATTTTCAACGTTATTTATGTGTTCGCACTGAAATATCTTTATTGAAGTACAGAAGTAAAGCTACGACACTTTCGTTACCACTGGAACCTAGTAGAAGTTAGATTCTCTTGGTAGAATGTGGAATTAAGACAAACTAAATTTCTGTTGGGTCAAGATCCATTGTTATCAATATTTTAATTCTTTTCTATTTTTTAAATGAGCTACTTTCACAGATATCTGTGGCATAATTATCCTAAAAGCCTGAGGTGTCACAACTATAAACTCCAGCAGTTTCATCATTATCCCCTCGTATCCAAAATTGTACCGTGTAAAACACTATACAAAATGTATGATTTATCGTACGAAAAATCTCGTACTATGGATTGTATACATTCTATCATACGAGAGAGCGTACGAGAAATTGTAGCCCAAAATTTTTCATCAGCCATACCAGGCAAACGCTGTGATGGTGCCTATAATTAGGCCCTGGGCGTCTATCTTCCAACACACTCTCCCAACCCTATCCCAGCTTGATCCTCATATGCTTAAAGACCTTTAAAAATTTAAACAAATCCTTTCAGGATCAGCCCACCATATCCCGGGCGAGTGTTATGCTTAAGCAACATAAATCAATTGACACATGCACACAAATCATACACTGTAGATGTGAATATACGAATGTAATATACTGGGTGACAAGAATACTAAGATACCCCCGCTTATTCCTCATTGTCAATTTTCGGTGGTAGAGCGTTGGCGTAGCATTCGGGAAGCCGTGGGTTCGATCCCAAAAGCGGACCATACTGACTGAAGTTTTCCCAGGCGTTTTCCTCAGTCACACCAGGCAAATGTCGGGATTGAACCTTCAACATAGGCTCTGACCGACACCTTCCCAAATCTTTTCCCCTTCCTTATCCCGGCCTGAGCCCTAGATGCCTAATTCTAATTCATTGACAATTCAAAGTGCGTAATGTTAATTACAGGACATAGATATAATATATCGTGGTAGAAGAAACTCACAAATAGAAGCAGAAATGTTCTGGAACCTTTCTCCTACATGAATATTTGTTACGGCAAACGAAATTACAACCGTATCAAAGCTTAAATTTCAATAGCGCACAGTCTGAGCGTTTGTTTTAACATTTTTGAAGGGCGCTACAATCTTTTAACTGAGCTTTGCCATCTCCACGAACTGGAACATTTTAGGGCTTTTATGTAGCTTTGGCTGAGACCGAATGGATAATGGGAGAATTAGTGTAATGAAGAAAGCGAGAGAAAATGGGATAACCCCGGGAAAACTCACGCACACTGTGATTGTCCACCACAATCGTTATCCGACAAGTATTATGTTATATTTAGGATTGTACATTGAAGACTGAATACGGAAAACGATGTGAGTATAATCAATTCGATAATCGCATTTTCGATGTTAAAATGTTCGAGGAGCCAAGCCGAACACCCTGGAAGAAGCTTGAAATATCTAGATCATTGCAAATATTGCAAAATCACGATTGGATATCACGTAGTGACCGGGCGGAGTGACCTGGAAAGTAGAAATCTCCACTTTGGTACTTACATCGTTTTCATTTTGTCTTCAATTATGGAACGCACCTCGTATACACTGCAAAAGTTTGAGGCGTTGTTACTTGTTACCTGTTATTATCATTTTTTAAGTAATAATAATCTAATCTAACCCTTACTGATCTGAGAATATGAAACGCCCTACATCACCAAACAGAAAATGTAAACCCAATTTTACATACATTTCGGACCAAGTTGCGTGTTCACACTTAACCGTGTTTCCTTAGTGCTATCATTAACAATAAATTAAATTTTATTACAGCAATGAAAAATAAATCGAATCGTACTGTACTTGAAGTATAACCTAAACTGTATTTGTTCCAACTTTCGCTCCTCAAATTCTTATTACATCCATTCACCCCTTTCACGTAATGAAGCATTTCTTCACATTCTCACGTTGAAAAACATTTTCTTCACCCTCTAATACCTTCTGTCTACCCTTTTTTCAGCAAGCGTGAATGTTCGTTGTTACAGCCCCAAAAGCACATAGAAGATCAAGATAATCCGGTCAAAGGCTTACGTGATATCAACTTTCACAATGACTTTTTTTCATGTCTTTATTTGACCTTGACAAACGTGGGTAGGTGGGTACAGGTCATGCGCAGAGCTAGGTATACGGATAAAAGTGCGTTGGAAAGAAGCAGGGTCGGATAATATACAAAAATTAGCATACCCCCAAAGAAAAATTTTGTAGTTTGTACGGAGTCATAATGAGTGTTCTTCAAGGCAAGCTTAGTCCTTTCCATTCATCCGCATTTGGAGCTTTTCTTTCTATCTCAGCATACAATCTATCTTCTTCAATATTCCCAAACAGTTTGCTTCGTCTTCTTTCCCTCCCACTTTTTCACTCAATCATGCGTCATTTTTAATATTCAATCTCTGCATAGTCATATTTTATCTTTAATTTCATTATTGAATTTATTTTTCTCTTCTTTATTCATCGTCTCTTGCTTACACTATTCAGCACATACATATTCTGTTTCGATATTTCTTTTCCTTCTTCCCGATATCAATATTTTGAAGATTTCAAATTCACTTTCTCCACTTTTTCGTACAGTTCTCATTTCGGCATCATACAAGACAGTTCTCTAAATAAAACATTTCGTCAAGTCTTTGTTCATTATCCACAGAAGAATGTTGTTATTGAATGGCTTTCTCGCCATAACCATTCTCGTCTTTATCTCATTTTACATTTCATAGTCTCACTTATAATAGAGCGAGCAAATACTTACTTACTCTAGTTTTAGTCTTCAAATTTTGGTTATTTGCTACTTCTCGATTTGTTCCAATTACCGCTACTTTTGTCTTATTTATGTTTATTTTCATTACATCTTTTCTACAGCTGTTTTAACACGTCTTATCCTCTGCAAGGACAAACATATTATCTGCAAATCTAATGTGTTTGCTTTCTCTATTCCGCCCTTAACTCCTCAGGTTCGGGAGAAACTTTTGACATTTTCTAGATATACAGATGCTTATCAGAATAATGGAAACACCTGTAGTTGGCAACATGTCAGATGTATGGGTTGGCAGTGGTGTCGTGGCGACCGCAGCGCCGGACTGCTGGTGGTGGTGTGTTAGGTCGGTCTCCATACTACGTAAGGCGTCGTGGAACAGGAGTGTGCAGTGGCTGCAGCAGACGGAGGTAGTGTAAAATGGGAGACCTCTCAGAGTTTCAAAGAGGGCAAATTGTTGGTGCGCGGTTATGTGGAGTGAGTGTGACGGCAGTGGCTAGTGTGTTAGGTGTGTCGCCAGGGACAGTGTCGAAGGTGATGACGGCCTACACAACACACGGGAAAACCACATCGGGGAAGCGGAACAGTGGGCGGAAGAAAAGCATCAGTGACAGGGCACGCCGGGTATTAAAGCGCATTGTCACGCGGAACCTTCGAGCCACTGCGGCGCAAGTGACGGAGGAACTCAATCAGCACCTCCCCCAACCTGTTTCGACAATCACAGTCCGCCGCGAATTACATGACATGAACTTACGGGGTCGTGTTGCACGGGCCAAACCTCTCATCAGGGACCAGAACGCTTTAGCACGCCGCAAATGGTGCCGCGACCATGCAACTTGGACCGTTGACGACTGGAAACGTGTGGTATGGTCGGATGAGTCACCATTCACCCTATTCCAAACCACGGGCCGTGTTTATGTGTGGAGAACGCCCAAAGAAGCGTATGATCTGCAGTGTCTCCGCCCAACTGTGAAACATGGCGGCGGCACGGTGATGCTGTGGGCCGCAATATCATGGTTTTCATTGGGTCCTGTGGTCACACTTCGCGGACGCATCACTGCCAACGATTATGTCGCAATTTTAGGAGACCACTTGCATCCTATGGTCCGGATGTTGTTCCCGGACAATGACGCCATATTCCAGGATGATAATGCACCCATTCACACAGCTGGAGTTGTTGCAGCGTGGTTTGAGGAACATCGGGATGAAGTTCAACACCTCCCCTGGCCCGCCCAATCCCCAGATCTCAACATAATTGAACATCTGTGGTCCATCTTGGAAACACGACTCCGGCGACGATTTCCACCTCCATCCTCTCTCACAGAACTGGCCGATGCCCTGCACGAGGAATGGTGTAATATTCCACTTGCTACCATTCACGACCTCTATGCCTCCATCCCACGTCGCATCAAGGCTGTTCTGAAGGCGAAAGGTGGCCCGACACCATATTAATCTGGTAAGTTGCACTTTCGTTTAGGTGTTTCCATTATTCTGATAAGCATCTGTATCTTAAATAAAGTGGATGAAAGAGGACATCCTTGTACCACTCCTTGGCCTATTGTTCTTCCTTTTGATGACTTTTATTCTCTTATTTAGTGGCAAGTACCCTTCTTCGTTCTCTCCTTTCCACCTTTTTTAATACTTTCATTAGAATTTTATAGTTTCCTCTATCGAATGCCTTTTCCAAATCGACAAATGCTATCTTTCCTTTCTCTAAGTATCTCTCTCTTTAGTAACCCTTGTTCTTGTCCCCTCTTTGAAATCCAAACTGTTCCTCATGAAATTTTGTATTCACTTTTCCGCGTAATCTTCTGCTCAATATTTGTTGTGGAAGAATCTCGGCTGAGTGCGCTATTAAATTGTTGATTCCGTAATCTTTACCCTCTTTTATTCTTCCTCATTTCTAATTGAATCATTACTGTTTCTAAAAAAACGGTGAAAAGGAAATGAACATAATACTGCGGCCGAAACTGTTTATTTGATTTGATGATGAACAGTGAACTGTAGACCCATAACCCACGCGATATCCTTGAACACTTTTGACCTTGGAACCCCCAACATGGAAAACAGGTTGTAATCAAGTCACCTGTCGAGTAACAACAGATAAGCACTGTTCGACACTACTCAAAACAACCCACGACAAAGTTGGAACTGCACATGCCATAATAGTTTGTCACATTTATGATGTGGGTTGAACATCTGAACTTTCTGAAATGGCGCCCGAACAGCCTAAAAATAGGTCACTCTGAGTTCAAAATTGTTGAAACTTTCATATTTTATTCGGTTTTTGCTGGGAATATCAGTGGGTATGAAGTGGGTGTTTCTGGAATATTACAAGAAGTACTAGTAACTTCATCTAGCTTAGCCACACAGGCGGTCGTCCCGTCCGAAGAGACTGAAGATGATCCTCTGCATTTAGAGGAATTGGAAACTAGTACATTAAGGTTGACGTGTGGATATTTAAATATATACAGGTCAACTAGAGAGGTTTTGTGCTGTTTTGTGTCAAAGGGTATCAAGGATGGAAGACCTCTTTCTGTCCAAATGGTGGATAAAAGTCGAAAAGTCTTTGAGAAAGTGTATTGTGCATAAATTCTCTTGTCCAGAGTTGTCACCAAGAGCTCCTCGACCTCACATCCACACAATAGGCCTGAACTTGCGCCTTCCGGTCTTCGGTGCCCTTTCTCAGAATTTGAACTTGATTTTAAGGCTTTTAGACAACTTTGTCTCACGCCGAGCACTTCTCCAGGTGCATACAATTCAGTAACACGGAAGATGTAAAAGCATAGGTTCCACCTGAGTGGTACTGACCTGGAATTGTGGTTATAGATGAACGAAGACTAAATAATGGTTGAGTGATGACAATGTATTGAGTCGTTCACACATTGGGTAATCATCCAAGGGAGGATGGTTCAAGCTTTGCTTATTTTTACTAAGTGTCCATGTATTAGGGATAGGGTATCTGCTTAGTTGTGCTTGTAAGCGGGATGACTGAATGAACAATGACTGAAATTATTCTTACGTAATACTTTAATTACCCCTATTGTAGATCTTCAACTCTTGTCATTAAAAATAGCTCCAATGTTTTACTCAAACTTCTATATTTAATTACATAGATGTTTACACAATTCCAGCATAAGAAATTTGCGGTGTCACGGAAAAGACGGTTAAGTGATAACATTGTTAAAATTGATTATAGGTACCGTATTACATAATGTATCAAAGTTCACCATATGACGCATCTGCCCTATATCACAAAATAAGAGGGATTGGAAGGAAATACTTCAGATTGCGTTCCCTCCTTCGAAAAGCCTGCGTATTTGTTGATGTAATACAATACTTTACACAAAATATGCCCTTTAAATGCTTTTCAGACATTAGTGCACAGAATTCTCCGTCAGAACAAAATAGTACCTAACGGCTTCTTCCTATTTTGAGGGCGTGGTGGTGCAAATTCTGGAAAAGAATACTATTTTTTGTAAAATAGTGTTCAAGACACTATAGAAAATTTCCAGCTTAGCAGGGTTGTACGTGCAAAACGTGTCCTTTGTACTGTTCTACTTTTTTTTACCAACAAGCCTGTTGGTATATATTAATTTGGTGAAGATAAAATGAAAGTAGCTATGATAATTTTAATTTGAAAAGTTTCTCACCCTGTTTGACAGAACAACGTCTCCTATTCATTCCGTTAATTATACGCTGCAGACAGGAGCCTTTCTCTTTTACTTAAACGAACGAACGAGCATTTTTTTTAGATAATCATGGCTTAAACAAGATTCAATGGATCTTTCAGCATCCCCCCCCCCCGCTCATCTCTATTTTCTGTTTTAGCATTGCTTTCTCTCCCACTTTAATCCCTTTCTGTTCACATCTCTCCGGTTTACATCATTGCTTTGATCTTTTTATCTTCATTCCCTATGTCCAGTAGAGAATATTATATTCCACAAACAGCAGACGTAATTAATCAGAATGAACTGAATTTTGGATAAGTTTTTATTATCCGGAGCACGAGATAAAAGCAAATCTTATGACTATTATATTTCGTTACTACTACTGTTTCAACAATAACTACTAACATTCCAACTGTTGTACCTTCTTTTACTACTGCGGCTACTGTTACTACAACAACTAATATTATTACGTATAATTTTACTAATCATTGGTTTTAAGAAACCATGTGACTCTATCAAAAGGGAAAAGTTATACAATATCCTGATATGATTTGGAATTCCGAGAAAATTGATTCAACTAGTGAGGATGTCTCAATGACCCCATGAGCAGAGTACGCGTACTGGTAGGTAAAAATGTCAGGTAGATTCGAGCTTCACGGCGGATTGAAACAAGATGAGACCTGATCACCACTACTGTTTAACTTTGCGTTAGAATATGCGTTTCTAAAAATAAAATAGGACAAAAAGGGACTAACTTTGAATGGCTTAAACCAACTATTCGTATACGCGGATGACGTAGATTTAATAGGAAAGGATATAGATGCACTACACTGCAAAAAATAGCTGTGTTAATTCAACACAATGCGGTGTCCCAGCGTGACTACCACTTTTGTGTGTTAAATCAACACCACACACAGTGTTGACTTCGGTACTGTAAAAAAAAAAGTTACGGCTGCAGTGAGATTTGAACATGGGTTTCTCAGTTAGAAGTCGAGCGTGTTACCGACTTAGCTAAATCGTCAGACAGAAAATGAACTAGATGCAACGATATTTAGTGAACAACATTTGAATTAAACGACTTAGATTTAAACAGTATATGGGATCAAATATATGTTGCTGAATCCCCAAAACTAAGTTACTTGCACGGCTTATCCTATGGTTTAATCACTTCAGATTTGTCAATTGAGAGCCAGAATTCCCATTCATTGAGAATATTCTATTTCTATGAAAGCAAGCAAGATGGTGACAGCCAAACACTTCAGCAGCATTACTGCTTTCTTATCGTAACAACATGTCAAATGCTGCGCTTACTTTCATAGAAATGGGACATATTCTCAATAAATGGGGATTGTGATCCCTAATTGACCAATGAAAAAGTGATTAAACCATGGCATAAGTCGTGAGAATAACTTTGTTTGTGTTTGAGGTTCATCAAGATTTTTTTATCCTCTATATTGTTTCAATCTAGTACTTTTCCTGTCTGACGATTTAGCGAAGTCAGTAAGACGCTTGACTTCTAACTGAGCCACCCATGTTCAAATATAGCTGCAGCCGTAACTTTTTTTTCTCCCAGTACCGAAATTAACACCGTGTGTTGTGTTGATTTAACACACGGAAGTGGTAGTCACGCTGGGACACCGCATTGTGTTGAATTAACACAGCTATTTTTTTACAGTGTACAAAGTAACACCGATGCCTTAGTAGAAACGCACGACGAAATTGGGTACAAGTAAATATATAAATATAAAAAATACATGATAACAATCCGAAACTCAGAGGATGAAGGAAATAGATACATAAAAATTAAAAATAGGATCACAGAGAAAGAAAACCAATTTAAATACTTGCGAGCATATGTAACAAGCACAAACGAGGTCATGGAAGAAATAAAAAGTTCGCCTAAAATTCGATTTATGCATAATCCAGTTAACGAAATAAAAAATAACGGGTAACTCATGTTTCTGTTTAGTCCAGAAGCTCCTAACCTTGCGTTAATATCAAGGAAATTGAAATTGAAAATATACAGAATGGTTATTCTGCCGATAACGCTTTTAAGGTTGCGAAAGTTGGAGTACGACCCTTGCCGATGAACATAAATTACATGTGTTTGAAAATAAGGTTTGGAGCAAGATGTACAGGCCCAAACGCGACGAGATGACTGGAGAATGGAGAAGACTGCATAATGAAGATTTCCACGGACTGTACAATTCACCCGATGTTGTAAGAATAAAGAAATCGCAACGGCTAACATGAGCAGGTCATGTAGTTCGGATGGAGGAGAAACGAAAATTACATTCTATCTTGGTTGGAAAACCGGATGGAAAGAGACCATTGGGAAGACTGAGACGACATTGGGAGGACAATATTAGAAAGTTTCTTCTAGAAGTAGGAGTTTGTGATAAAAACTGACTTATGCTGCCCAGCATAGAATCCTGTGGCGGACGTCTGTTATTGTGCCCATGAATTTGCGAGTTTCGTAAGTCATAGAGTTAATTTCATAATTTTACTACAAGTAATACTACATGTAGTTTACGTTATATTTTTACTGTTTCACTGTATTTACAGTGCTTCTAGTGCTAAATTAACTATAAAGACTATGTCTTACGGAACTCGTACATTCTGTGCCAGTAACAACCATTTACCACTGGATTCTATCCTCGAGCAAGATCAAGATAGTTTCCATCACGACATCTCAAAGATCCCTTCTAATTTCGTCGTTCCAAAGACGTCTCAGTCTTCCTAGCAGTCTCTTTCCTACCTGCTTACCAACTACGATGGAATATTTACTTTCCCCCATCCCAAGATATTTTAGTTTTGATTTTATTCTTCTTATAATATCTATAAATCATGATCTGTGGAGTTCTTTATTAAGCAGTCTCCTCCATTGTATGGTCATCTCGTCCTGTTTCGGTCCTTATATCTTTCTCAAAATCTTATTTTCAAACACACGCAGTTTGCATTCATCTATCAGGGTCATACTCTATTTTTACAAACCATAAAATTTTACCGGCAGAGTAACCGTTTAGTATATCTTCAATTTTAAGTTTCTTGATGTAAATTGTGAAGTTAGGATTTTCTGAACTTAATAGAAATATGCGTTACCCGATTCTGAGGAGAAGCTGTAGAAAAACCTGAGTCAAGATGGCTGAGACCAGGGAGTTCCGATTTATAAGTCATTACTCTTCCAACTGAGTTACGGTCGTTCAGTAAGGATTCTTAATGTATCAGCAGAAGGCGGTAAGTCAGGTGACCTAGTTGGCTAACAGTAGAGCACCAAGTTATAGTATCTGCTGCGATAAACCTAACAGCAGGGAGACCTCTTCGTCGAGGTAGCTGGACAAAAATGTTCTCACACACATGAACGTCAGTGGAGACCTCTAGTGGAAACCTTCAAAAATTTTATGATTCCGTGTTTCATTTGCTGTTTAACTCAATACATGCGCAGAAAGGCAATTAGAAACCTAAAAAAAAAAGTTTGAATAACTGTTTATAGTACCCAGAAGATAGTATGCGGAATTTGAACTAGTTATCAAGCTATTAATGCTTCACTTACATGTTCTGTGAACAGAAATAATCGTTTATCGTATGCTACTTTGAACACGCTTTCACTTGCTGCATGAATCGCGTCCCACAATTTGAAAAATACTGAATTAAGGATATAATTAAAGCGGAAAGAGGAAGTGGATGAATGAGTCTTGCAATCGCAAGAGCAGGATGAATGGAAAGAAAAAAAACTTTGCTTCAAACATCTCCAGTTTCTGGCCGAATTTCAGTGATGGTTTAGCGCAAGTCCGTTAGTTGATAGAATACATTTTTTTTTTCGCGAATACTTAAAACAAGAAAAGAATGAGACTTTAAATTCGTTCACTTTTCTTTATCTCAAAGGAAGGAAATCTTTCTTTTTTTACTTCAGACATTTAATTTGCTGCGCATGCGCAGAATGTGAAAGAGAAAGAAATAATCCGAGAGTGAAATTGACACTATTCATGTCACCTTCTTCTTCCAGTTTTATTTCTGTCCTTCCATTAAAACTACTTCTTTTATCTTCAACGCCATTCCGTTCAACTTCTGCTCCAAATGGTATTCAACAAACCTCCATCTTTCTTATTTTATTCTTTCGTGTAGTTGTCTACT
>JAGDQP010051822.1:0-13928 GCA_022664845.1 Lepisma saccharinum | reverse complement strand
CAATACCCGAAGATTAATTTCTTGCCGGTCCGCGGGTAGGCATTGTAGGCTCTTTGATGTTATATATTTTTACCAGAAAACGCTAAGGTTTCGTGAAGTACAATTTACTTCTAATAAACGTTCCTCCTTGCAAATAGAGGAACAGTTTTCTAAAAGAGAGATTGTACTGATATTATTCATCAGCTATGGTTTTAGTCAGCGGATAATTATGCTCAAAGTCTGTTACGAAAACAATACCCGCACCCCTACTGCTGAGTCTGATCTTCTTCCAGAACTCACCACGCTCCAATAAGTGACGATTATTGCACACGCTTGGACCGCTCCAACGGCCTTACAGATACGCCCAATTCAAGACGACACAATTGTCAACCTCGATTGGGCTTTTTCTGTACTGAATTGGTAAGGTATTGAACTTCTAAGAAATTAATCAAAGCTGAACCTTATGAATTTAAAGGAAATTCTAACAAATACAGATCTTTAAAATTCAGTACAATTTATTAGTCCAAACAGATATTGAAGCTAATAATAGAATTTACTGTAACCTTGCTGCAATGAATTTACTAGCTAACTAAATATGCTATTGAGACAGAATAAACACAATCGTCAAAATAATTACGTACGCAATGAATTTGAGGTGTTTATTTATCAAATCGACGTGAGAAAATGTTCCTTTAACTGAGAAGAGATACTCAAGCTCTCCATTCATACATTACTTGGCTCACCTTATTTAAACTAGGTACCATTCCCACGTGAGAAAATTTCTCAAGAAATCCAGAGTTACTTTAATCCTCGATGTTAGACCGTATTATTTGTTACGATCGAAGTAATGAATCTTTTAATTCAAGAGGCACACTCAATACCTACTTTTAAAAACAATTGAGCAAGTTTAATTAGCCCAACTGCGATCTTCTCCACCAATCAGAAGCCCATTTTTAAAAGTACACAATTTGAGTATAATCCTACTCACTCAAGAACCGGAGATCACGAGAATTGGTAATTACTGTTTTCTATTTAAAGCAAATCACTCCAACCTCAGTCGGCTACACACAATCTTTTGAATCAATAATCACGAACAAACGTCACACACACACACAAGCTGAACTAGAAGTTTAATCACGGATTTTATTCAAATTCCGTCACAATTATTTAATCTAACTTCACTAAAACTGAGTAGTTTAATTTCGGAGCAGCCTTAGTTACAATTACTTAATTTAAGTTAGAACAAAGCCACGAATTTACTTTTAATCCTCCTTTTTACTCTTGCCAAGATAGTGTCACAAAACTCGCGAAAAAATTAATTATTCTCACACACATGTTTTCGATCACTTTTAAATAGAAAAAAGTAAAGCTTTGACACTTCACTTCTTACCTTATTATTATTATTATGTCTGGTAAAGAAATCGGAAATCCCAGGTTATTTGATCAAACTATTCAAGCAAAGAAAGACTAATGAGATCTTCAATCAGATTTTCCTTTCAAACAAAAAAATTAATTCAAAGGCAATTCATTTTTTTAACTTTACTATTACTTTGCTGAATTTCATTTTCAATTATCAATGTACTGAATTTGTTTTATATAAGAGGAAATAATAAATTCAGTAATGAATAATTTTCAACAATAGCATACAATATATACATACTAAATACAAAATAATAATAAAAAACAAATCAAACTAATATATGCATAAGATAAATACACAAAATATATAGCTGAATTAAAATATAATCTACGAACTAAATTTAAAATTTAGTCTTAGATGGCATCCAGACTACTCATGGATTTCAATCGATGAATATCATTTGAAAAATAAATTTAAGCATTTTGTAAGTTCATTAAGTATTTACTAAAATCAATAAGTATTTTTCAAGAAGATTGAGATTTTTTCAAGGTGTTATTTCGTTTACTAAATCACGGAATGTTTGATAAACCTTAAACCATATTTTAAAAGAGCCATAATTACCCTAATATCATACCACTATTACTTTTAATTTAAGAGAAACAAAAAGAAAACTGGTGAACTGAGTTGGAATCAACTTTCATTATCAGCATTCAACTAGAGAAAATAACTTTGGAATTAAACGAAGCAGATCAAACCGATTAATTTCAACTCAGCAGAACAATTCCAGAAACCCAGACTCACAATTCCATTAAATAATCAACCCCGAACGAACCCAGAAACCAACTAACGATACGCTCCAGATCTTACCATTGGGAGAACAAGTTCTTAAATATGATAGGTTGACTGGATTTATTTCTATTGAACGGTTTTACGCGGCAAGTATAAAGCCACGAGAATTCTCTGATAAAACAGCCAATTTCCAAATCCAATCGGGTTGTGATTTATTGAGGAATTCAACTAGCTAGTTCTGTACAGAAGGAAAGAACTTCACTTGAATGAATCTAAGGAGCACTAGAAAAAAATCATCCACATAAAAGCTCGCCCCAACAATAGCGATTGGATGTCAGAATTATTCTTTCGAACAACCCCATTCTGTCCTCTAATTTTTCAATCGGCTATGCTCATGCCAGTTGATTAACTCAGATTATCCTTTCGATTTCCTTCATTGGCCTTACTCGAAATAATATTCTATACAGTAACATTCCACTTCACTTCGGAAATTCCAAGTCTCTCCTCCAACATCCATAGTGTCAATAACAAATCAATTAATTAGCAAATTCAAAAATCCACTTAAAGGAGAAAAGCCCTCTCTCGACGTCCATTGAACCGCCAAACCTTTTGGCTCCCCCTTTTAATAACAGTTCTTGGTTCATATCCACTGACCCACCAATCATCTTCAAATACGGGATTCCAAGAACACATACACAAGGCAGTCCTTCTAGAAGCCGAAAATCAACAAAGATCTTTTCTGCAGTAACTTTCAATCTGACCTCCTCACATGCCACAAAACAATCCCAAAATACTTATTTTATTTCAACTCCATCAACTTCTCATGGTCGACCTCTCGACAAATTCAAGCTCTTCACAAATTCTGCACTAATCAAGTTCACCGACCAAGCGGTGTCAATACACAATGACTGTCTCTTGGCCTTCACAAATCTCATCACGAGAACGGCAATCTTCTCATACAAAACTGATGGAATTACTTGCAACTTATAGTCTTCTGACCTCCAACCGTTATCGTGTCTCTACTTACAATTTCAAAGTTCATAAGGTCGATCATTAACTCTGTACCGAGGGGTATTTCTCATAACTCCATTACGATGTGTCATTTATGAGCCCACACTATTTTTCAAGCCTGCATTCACAAACCTTATTTGCTCTGTTTTACAACACTAATCATTCTGACTTTTATCATTCATCTCTCCAATTCCTTTATAATCTCACTTGGCTTGTTTATATTTTTAGTATTCTACATTCGTTTTTTAAAATCAAACACTTTCATAGGCAATTGGTTACCTAAACATTTAAATGCATACGCTGGATTCATTCCATCTACAATCATCGAAACTAGCTCAAGCTCTGATGAAAAACATTCTAAGATGTTAGAGGCAGTGGTTATTGAATCTATGTAATCATAAATATTATCTGAGTATATCATTTTCCTAAACACTTTCTTTCCCTTCAAATCATGACAAACTAAATGGCTGATGAATTGATCCTTAATCAGCTTGCGAGAGGATACCCATGATAATCTACGATTATAACAGGAAAGCAAAGTTTCATATAACTCCCCTTGCGTACTAAAAACTAACTCACGAATAATTAATGAGATCGAAATAGCTTATGTTTTTACAACTGACTCTATAGTCGCCAACAATTCAAATATTTTATGGTCATCGGATCTATCTAAATTTACATGCCCTAACCTCTTACCGAATATACTTATTACAGTTTGAAAACATTTTTCTTCTACCAAATCCATTTGCACTCGTCGATCATATTCACCAATATTGAAATCAGAAGTTTGTAGGCCAAGTTGATTTTCAATACAACTAGGGTTAAGCCTTGAAGCATTAGCAAAAACATTTCTGAAAATGTTAGAATCAGGAAAACGAACTACTGTTCTCAAACATCGCGCAGGTAAACTAGGTTCTTTCACGACTCTCCTAGCGTAAGGTGTACTGGATCTATGAAAACCACCATTATTCCCAACTGGATCTCCAACCCTGACTTCATTGTTTACATTCGATCTAACATTTGCAAGTCGTTAGCAACAAACTGAGGAACTGGTTGATTTACATTAACTCGCAATACTCGATATGTCGAGCCAACATTTTCAGAAACCGAAAACCTACGATCAGAATTTTCGCCTTGCATACCAGTATTGCGCACCCACATGAAGCTATTAACAGGAAGCGTCACTTGCATGTCTGACCAATTCATTTGACCCCTTTGTGAATTATCGAAATCAGTTTGATCGATAGTAAACATTTGTCCACTAGGTGGCACATCAACATCCAGAGTTTCCATATTGGAATTCAAAAGTATCGAATTGCAGTTTGCAATTGAATACAGTACAAGAAAATGTAATCAACAGACCTTAAAACTAAAATTTCTAAGTACACAAATCACAAAAAAAAGTCTAATAAATATATCAACCACACACATTCACACGAACCAAGTTCCTATTTGATTCTGTAAAGAAAAGGATTTGTTTTAATTTCCTAAATATCCCACAAATAATTGTGAAACACTTTTAAAACAATAACTTTATTTACCACCCAACAATATAGTTGATGGGACAAAGTCGATTTCGAACTATCTTGTTTTTCAATAAAATATCAAAAGCAAGATCGCAAAACTAATTTTAAGGTGGAATGCAAACTACTCAAAAAGATAATTAATTTATTTAATTTAAAAATAACAGGTCTATTCAATGAACTAAATCAAAATTAAATGTCGCACCCTTGTACACAGAAGCAAAATTTTTACAAGTTATAAATGTAAACAAGGTACAAGGGCAAGATCGCAATTCAACTATCAATGAAGTTACAACTGGGTCATTCCACGCCAACTGACTACGTGCTCACCACCTCACCATCTCGGATTTTGATGACATTTGGTACAAAAGTTTATCTTAGGCCCTATAGGAAGCGCGGAGTGACCCCCTAGAAAATATTCTGTTATTCAGCCTAAGTGAGCAAACGGACAAAAGTGCAGGTTTAGCTTCATCCTGTGCAGTTATAAATGGTCGCAGAGGCCCGAAAAGACCCTCTCTAGTGCACTTTTCTCCATAGATTAAAAACATGAGGTCCATTTGCGGCCAAACTTCATACTTTTTTTTTCGAAAAAGTGGGCTAAAAATGGAAGAAAATCCAAAATGCCACCTGGTGCACAAAACGTGACCACCTTACAGGCTGGAAACTAACAGGTCTACATGTACTGTTTTTGTTACAGGTTTGGCAAAGGTATATAGTGAGTGATAGGGTACAGGCACAAGCTGCTGATTGTATGCATGTCTGAGCTAGAGTGACTAAAATACTAATTGGACACTGCAATTTAATGAAAACAGCCATCTTGGAAGCCCCGAATAACCATCATGGCAGTTGAAAACCGGATTGTAATGACTGTCACTGGAACGAGCACACAAAACTACATTACTGTGCAAACAATGGTCGTGGTGACCACGCATTTTCTCAAACGACGAGAGCTTGAAATATAACAATATTTATACCAATTTGCAGGTGTAGAAAATGCGTAAAAAACTATTCTATCAGAATTGTTATATTCCATTGGAGTTGTTGGACAAATTATTGTGACAAATATATTCGAGATGTCCGAAATTTAGGGTATAATGGGTATAGGATATTTAGGGTATAATGGGTTTTACTTTGCATATATGAGCGTGTAAACTGTAGTGGAGGGGTGGGGGTGCGTACGAAACCGAAACGGATATGCTACTATATTCTTGTGATTGTCTATGGTACCAAAAGCATTACTAGTTCCATCCAATGTATGATTTGTATGGTACTAATATCTCCATCGCCAAGGGGACACGCTCGACAGCCAGGCAGGTCCAGCCACGGGCCCACCCTCCTACGATCTGTTTAGCAGTGATTTAAAGTCTAGGAAGAAACACCAGAAATTTTCGGAAAACACGGGAAAAAATGTTTCCACGAGGAAAAAAAAAAAACGAAATCGGCGTTTTATTGACAAAATCTTTTCTTTTTTGTCATCACGAATATTAACTTCTTAGCACACCTCACGCATTTTCCCTTTAGGCTTAGTGCATAACAGCTACTGTTATAACTGTTACGGAAAATAGCACACTAGAACACACATTTGTATACATAACGCGTTCCTGATTTTAGTTTCGTCAGTGGACGGATTCACGCGCTTACATTTACAATTTTGTGTGTGCAACTAATCGTTTAGATTGTGTGCAGTTACTTTCTTGTTTCAGTCTCAAAGTAAAGTGTTTTTTTCAACCTGTTAATATTCACGGACCGGCAAACTACACGAAGAAACTTTCTAGGCCTGGGAAGATGCCAGTAAGTTAGAAGTTTATTTGACATTCAAAAGATGACAGCGCATCTCTAGTTTCTAGTTATTTAAAAGAAAATAATCTCAATTTTGAACTGTCTAAATCTACAGAACAAGTGTTAAATAATTAAATGTATTAATTTACCGGGGACCGGTACAATAGTTTCGCGGACTGGAGTCTATCCGCGGATCAGCGGTTGAAAACCACTGGCATAATAGACGAAGGTCCTACGATTTAAAAAAAATGTTTGTAGCACATTTGTATTAATAAATATGTGAATCCATTGATTGATGCAACTCGAACGAAATGGGCAAGAACTTATGTGCAACTTATTTGACAGACTTCTAGACAACACAATCATCCTGATACTCGCCGATCATTCCTCCTAAAAGTACATCACAAAATTCTGCTCAACGTTGGTTCAGGCGGGAAAAAGATACAAATATAAACTATGCTCAAAGTAGAAAATCGCATTAATCAGACTAGTTCATTAAATGAGTTTTGTAGGCAGAGTCATGTTTTAATCAATCGCGACCATGAACTAATACTGTTCAATTTATATTATTGTTTAATCGCCTCTTCTATTGAATTAAATGTTTAAACTAAACGTTATAGACATTAATGTTATCTTTTACCTATGTATTTTCTTTGCATTATCAACTACTCTATAGTTTCCATGACTTTCGCATATCATGGCTTCCGTCCTAGTAAGTATACTGTTTACCGGCGTTCTTATTGTTTTATCAAAACAAATGTTTTTTTTTCCTTAATACTTCTTTTATTATAGATATTATACTCAATGTGATTCCTATTGAGAGAAAGAAACTTTCTTTTTCAGGAATGCTTGGAACTGTACTCATTCTATTCCGATTGTTTCCGTTCAACGAAACAGAAGGTATTGGAAACACCTGACGAAAGACCATTTGAATGCTCTGATGCGTTTATCTTTGGAAGATTTGAAACCTTTAAGATGAGACTATTAAAGGTTATTAATTTTATATTTCTTTGTGTTTGTCCATTATTTAAAACACTTTCTTGGTTAGATGTATGGTTCAGTTTATATTATCGTAAAATATTTCCAGTGTCTTATTCCTTTACGCAACAAAGACGCATTCCCTCCCTCCTCTCACTGATGATTGTTAGGACAATAAAAGGATTGTTTGGAAGAACTTTGTAACGTAATTTTGATGAAGTAGTTTATAGTCTGTAATAGTAAATAGCGTTTCATTTTATTCCTATCCGTTCAGGTGTCTATCTTTGTTCCTTTATTGCAGGTATTGAACAAGAAGTATGTACATCTTTGAAATTCACATTCTTCCTTTATTAAATAGGTGTTGGACCACCATTCAAACTCAGCATAGCTTCTGTCCGGCAGAGAAAGGATTTATACAAATCCTGAAAAGTCTTAAGTGGAATATTATACCACTATTTCAGCAGAACATCCGGCAATTGCTCAAGGATAATGGAGACGGCAATGTGCGCACTTGTTGCTCCTAAACTACCCAAAAAGGTTTGATAATGTTTAAGTCTGTGGATTGAGCTGCCGAAGGAAGATGTATTCCTCGTCGTGTTCTTCAAACATTGCTTGAACTGGTCTGTCTCCCTGTTTCTATGAATGGGGCCCATTATTGTCCTAAAAAGTAGAGTTCTTGTTTGAAAAAAAGTTGGACCATTGGCTGCACATGATCACCTAAAATGTCCAGGCATTTGCACGCAATAAAACGACAAGTCAAGGTTATAATGGGTCCCACTGGAAACCACAGAAATCCCGCCCAAACCGCCATTGAGCCACCGTTTTGTTTGACAGTTGGAACGAAACGCTTGAGATTGTGGGTTTCGTTACGGGTTGACCACATATAAACACAACTGTTTGTTGGAAATAAGGTAAACAATGATTAATCTGAAAATATAAACTATTTCCAGTTCTTAACTGTCCAAATCGAATGCTTTTTACACCAACTTTAACTGAGTTTGGCGTTCGTATCCTAGGTTAACGGTTAAGAAATTACCACTTGACAATAAATATTTTAGAAACAAGGGCGGCACGGCGGGGATTCACTTCTGCTGCCACTTTTGCTACGGAAGTTTGAGCCTGCTTTGCCACAATCTGCTTGAGCATTCGTCAGTCACTTTCACTCACTATCGGCCTTTGCTCACTATTCTTAACAGATTTTGTCTTGTCATATTTTCTATACACAGTCAAGATCTCCGATACTGTTATTAGTGACACTGGGTAGCCAAACAGTTTCCTTTACAGATGTTCCTACTAACCTGACTCGTAAAATTTGACTGCGCTGGAAATCTGACCCGTCATGTATTTCTCCGCCTGCGTGCGCTACTCATTACTATTATAGCGTTTTTTCCCCACTGGTATACTATTTACTAGGATCAAGTCTAAAAATATGACAAAAAAGTGACGCAACCCATGAATGTCAGTTTTGTGAAGCTGCAAACACAAATCCCTACTTTCTACACCTGTTCGCATTTTCTTGTCAAATACCTGTATAAGTTTATGAAAATATTCCTTGAAAAAAATAAAGGAAGACAATGGCTTCTTTAATGATAGTCTATCAGCTAGACCCCCAATTTTGAGGAAATGGGCCACTTCACCCGGTAAAGACGAGTGGGATGTCGTTTTATACAATTTTTGTCCATATTACGAAAATGGAAACCCGGAAATCAATTTGGTAGCTTTCATAGTTTTTGGCGGGAAAATTTGTTTTGGAAAGAGGAATTTTTCAATAGGCCTTATATATTGGCGACGCTGGTGCCATACCTAATTACCCGACAGTCATAAATGATACCTCGTTAGAAAACACACGAAAAAGGGTTTCCAACGGTATATAATGTGTTACCATTGTGCTTCATATTTAGAAGAAGAAGAAACCTGAAATTATACATAAAAATACAATTTTTTCATAATTCACAGGCAGTTGGCAACACGTACACTGATTATACGCCTACGAAAAAATTCCAACCTATACCCTAGGTACTCCCGCTAAACATATGCAACAATCATAAAGTTTGGTTCCATTCAACATAAAAGAAAAATAGGAGAAACCAAATTTTGCCTTGGTGATCGCCTTCTACATAGGGTTAATTAGGAATATGTCTCCCTAACTTTTCTCTTACTTCGGCTACGACTATACAAGTGAAACTTCGTAATCCCGTCTGTTGTTCACTAACAACAATTGTGAGGGAAAATGAGCCACTTTGGGCATTTATCGATGGATCTATGGCATTTTGATTTATTACAGCACCGCGGCGGTCGCCTTTTTTGAAGAAATTACGCAGTAAAAATATGCTCCGCTTCCCTTTACCCTTCTAGCTGGAGAAACCGTACGAACAGTATATTACCGCTTAGATTGGTTCTTTCTTTTCATTTTAGGCCGTTTTGTTTCATTATTATATGAGCTCGGAGCCCGGGCCTTCCTCTCCCCACCAGACTTCTGGATTCTCTTAATTCGTATGTGTAACAAAGGAGTTTTCCCTTCTTCTTTTTGTAGCTCTATAAGTGCAACAGCGTTATGTGATTCTGGTTTTTGTTCTAGCGGTTTGTTGGTATTCTCAGTTAACTTTACTACTTTGTCCTGTGAGGCTTTCCGTGCTCATATGTTTGGCCAGGGACCCATACATGTGTATCAACTCTTCTCAGAGTTTGAGGTATTAATTTTTCATGAGGTATTCAGGTTTGTGTGGATCACGATTTCAGCCGTCAGGAGGTAGTGACTGTGTTTATTATTTTAGTGCTCTAAGTTTATCTGTATGCAGTGACAGTTTGTGTTAGTGGTAAGTCAGTCATGTTCATGACCGGCGTCTTGACTGCTTGACGTACGGTATATCTGTTAATTACATTTTTTTTTCGTTTTCCTCTTGTCTATTGGTTGGTCTCCCACTTCAAGGAGTTTCTCTGGCTTCTGAACTTTTCCGCTTTCCCGATTTCCTTGTTCAGATCTGGCAATCGTTGCTTCATCAACCTGCCTTCATTGTAAGTTTCCGCTTCATGTGGTCTGTAATATCGTACATTGTTTTGGTCCTAGAAACGGACGAGTTTTTGTCTTTAATTACACTTTTCTCGTTCATTTAGTTTATTTGTGTTGTGAATTGCATTGACAAGCCCTCATATGTGTTTACAGGTTGGTATTCAACATAGGTATCTCAGAGCAGGTCCAAATATAGATAATGACGTAGGAAACAGGTACCGATTTTTACATCAGCTGTACCTCTATTTTACAGTAAGTTCTTTCCACCTAATCTAATGCAGTTTTAACATTATAACCACCTGCTCTGTGTGTAGAGTGGGTGGAATATTCCACATTTGGAGTGAACGTTTATCCTTTCCACTATGTGTTCTGAGATACAATTTTCTGTGGTGTGTTCAAGTCTCTTTGGTTCGTCACATTTTTGTAGGTAGGAGATTCAAAAATCTCCATATGTGTTGAGTATTGTTTTCTGTTTCCAGTTATTTTTGCTGATAGTTGGTTTCTGTCAGAAGACCCTCACATAATAGTGTCATAATGCGTTAGGTTTTTGCAATGTTTTATTTTAGCGTTATCTTGATCTAGGCAGTTGCAGTTTACTAGGGGCCTCATGGCCCTCTTCTTTGTGTCCCTGGGCAAACATATGAGCACGGAAAGCCTCACAGGACAAAATAGTAAAGTTAACTGAGAATATCAGCAAACCGCTAGAACAAAAACCAGATTCGCATAACGCTGGTGCACTCATAAAACTACAAATAGAAGAAGGGAAAACTCCTTTATTACATATACAAAAAAAGAGCCTGGTCGGGCTCCAGGCTCATATAATAATGAAAAAAAAAACCTAAAATGACAAGAAATAACCAACCTAAGCGGTAATATACTGTTTGTACGGTTTCTCCAGTTAGAAGGGTAAAGGGAAGCGGAGCATATTTTTACTGCGTAATTTCTTCAAAAATAAAATAAATAAAAATAAAAAAAGAAATAGCGACCGCCGCTGTGCTGTAATAAATCAAAACGCCATAGATCCACCGATAATTGCCCAAAGTGGCTCATTTTTCCTCACAATTGTTGTTAGTGAACAACAGCGAGATTACGAAGTTTCACTTGATAGTCGTAGCCGAAGTAGGAGAAAAGTCAGGGTGACATATTCCTAACTAGCCCTATGTAGAAGGCGATCACCAAGGCAAAATTTGGTTTCTCCTATTTTTCTCTTATGTTGTATGGAACCAAACTTTATGATTGTTGCATACGTTTAGCGGGAATACTTAGGATATAGGTTGGAATTTTTTCGTAGGCTTATAATCATTGTAAGTGTTGCCAACTGTCTGTGAATTATAATACAATCGGATTTTTCGTATAATTTCAGGTTTCTTCTTAAATATGAAGCACAATGGTAACAGATGGTATACCGTTGGAATCTTTGTTCCATGAGCTTTCCAACGAGGTACCATTTATGACTGTCGGGTAATTAGGGATGGCACCAGCGTCGCCAATATGAAGGCCTTTGCCTATTGAAAATTTAACCCTTCCAAAACAAGTTTTACCGCCAAAAACTATGAAAGCTACCAAAATTGATTTCCGGTTTAGCATTTTCTTAATGTGGACTAAAATGGAATAAAATGACACCCCACTCGTCTTTACCGGGTAAAGTGGCCCACTTCCCACCCTAGCTGATATTCTACATATGTTACCCACTGACCCAGTAACAATAATTATTAACATAAGTACATACTTATTATCTATCCATCAATTTTCTAAATTAAGACTAGAAACGAAGTCTTTATTGCTCTCATCTATACAGCCACCACTTGTTAAAACATTTTTGTGAATATTATAAGAATAATTTATTAAAACGACGTCAGTCATGAAAACTAAATTTGTAAGCAACTAAAATGCCTTGTTTTAGTATCGTTTTTAGCATTTATAGAAATATGGACGGTACGATAGTCGTTAGGTGATGGAGTCTTAATCTGAGGAGGAAGTTACCTTGTGCATTCCGTCCGCCATTTTAATCGTCAGTCCTGGGGCAAAGCCCGTGAGATGAAGATAGTTGAAAAAGTGAAAGTAGCATGACATGAAAAATGAATTATAAATATAAATCAACCTCTGTGTAATGACTGCTGAGAGACATCTCAGGTAAAATCGCACCCTCCGACACTGAGACATGCCGTCGACCCTAACGTGATAGTAGCGTACATGTACTGAACACTGTTGTGCGTGTGCAACACAAGGTTCTCTATAGTAAGTTACTAACCACATTTAGGCTAGTTTTAACTTATTATATATATATTGATGGTGGGCGACTACATATATAACGCAGAAAGTTACCGGTCAGCAAAAATATATGGTATTTAAGAAATTCTCATGCTTGATATAGTACACTGAAAGACACCATATGTGGTGCAACATTGTCATCACTAGAATAAGTAGGTGAAGAAAATGTTAAAGTTATAATAGGACTACTAAATATTTAAATATATACCATAATATTCAAACGTTGTATGTACACGTATGCCACCTGTGGGGGCTCAAATTAAAATATATTATACTCCCGTTACAATGAGTAGTTGAAAACAATCTTGTATGATGCTGCGAGCTTGTTCCAAACTTTTGCTCTGTCAGGGCAGACATTTATTGAAGATACATGAAAATATAACAGGAAACTCTGTTTCCTAAGTGACACTCGAATGTTGTGATAAAGAAACGGTAGCTCTCAGTAGAAGCATTTGGTTTTTAGGCGCACAACAAAACCGGTACCTCCAAGAGAATAAATTATAACTTCTGTCATAGAAGAAAGTAGTTCAAGCCTTTAACCAAATGTTCTATAATCACTCAGAGAAGAATTTTCTATTACATTTTTCTTGTGGTCGAAATGTATTGTAATATATTCTTTTGTTTGACTCACTTGCATCTTTTTCCTTTATAGTTGATTGATGTTCTCAAGATTGTGTCTGCCTATCAGATTCTCAGAAGCTCCCACGTAGAAGGTATTGAATTCTTTGCTAATAAGTTCTCAACTCTAGTAAAAAATTTGTCTGGCAAGACTTACGACACACTTGATCACAGAAGAGATTACTTTGATAAAGATTATGACGACTTCAAGAAGGCAATTGCCGATGTTGAAAGAGATTTTCGTGAATTTGCTGACAAACGCATCAAAAGTGCTCAAGAAACTCTAGAATCTATAAAATGGGTTGAAAGGTAAGAGCTACTTTCCTCAAATTTGCTATTTCATAAATGAATATTTTCTGAATTGAATGCACCTTGTTTAAAAATATACATTTGTGATAGGAGCCTTTACTCATCAGGTGCGTAGCTGGGGAGGATACTGAGATCAATTTCTCCCCATGGGAAAAAGACTGTATTTTACGCAGAGCAAATTTACAGAACATTTTGCAATAGAAAATGTTAAGGATTTAGAGCAAGAGAATCAATGCTTTTTTCATCTTATTAGATCACTGTTCTTTAGATATTCTGCTGTATTCACTTTCCTACTGACATG
>JAGDQP010051821.1:0-13929 GCA_022664845.1 Lepisma saccharinum | reverse complement strand
GCGCCTCTCTGCTCTCTCTAAACTGCAATCTGGATAAACGTCGTTGGTAACTATTATAATTAGATTATGTAATTTTGTAAAATTGATAACAGCTCGATTGTTTGCATTGTTCGATGACAAGAGGGAAAATATTGAAAAGCTGGAACAAAACGGCAATGATCTAGGGAAAGTTATTTGGTTGGTAAATTTTATTTTCCACGTATATTTATCAGAACCTGTTCTTTTGACTTGACCTTTATTTTGTGTAATGGAAATAGCTAAGAAAATAAACTCAGTGCAATAGCCTGTTTTTACCCTTTGAATAAGGTTGTACGACATGAACCATGAGTTCACTGTGGTTGTACTTTATATTTCCAGTTTTTTATG
This sequence comes from Lepisma saccharinum, assembly GCA_022664845.1. Lineage (NCBI taxonomy): Eukaryota > Metazoa > Arthropoda > Insecta > Zygentoma > Lepismatidae > Lepisma > Lepisma saccharinum. The sequence continues at coordinate 13,563 of JAGDQP010051821.1, read as the reverse complement.
CATATCCCAATAAACAGTTTATACATAGCGTACAAAGGCACTTTACGAAAATCACCTCGTTAGATGCAAAATATTTCATTACGGATGAGGTATATGTCTCTCTTTCTGCACGTTAAGAACGAATTCATGTGTAAAGTTGGTTTTATTCGCATCGTCTTTACGGGTACGTTTCTATAATTAGTTTTCTAATGCGTGGATTTTCAGGCAGCTCGGCTAGTTTAATCGCTATGTACCAGTCCCGTAATCAGGAAGAGTAGGAGGGATGCACTCACTATTTCTTGTTCCCTCTCCAATACTCTATTAAGATGTATGGAAATTATAAGTAAAAATATGTCTATTGTTTTTTAAAGCTAATTCACCCTTATTTTCAAAATACAGTACCTAACTGAATAGTCGTTCTGAGTATGTGCATCGTAATTATGTTTTAATGTATTTGTTATTATATAGAATAGCTTCTCCAGGTAATCTTATGTGATTCCTGTGAATGATCTGAAGTCGTTAATAAGGAAATGTAATTTTCCTCATTATTATTATTATTATTATTTTTTTCAGAAATTAAACGTAGTAGCAAAACAGAAATTTGGTCACCAAAAATGTTGTAGTGATGTCTAGCTCTGGGTGAGATATTCAATGGCGATTTCGGAATCTACTAAAAGGAAAGGAAAATGATGCATATTTAGCTAATCGACGTGGCTGTATTGAGATACCTTCCAGTAATGGCGTCTAATGATGGATATGTGAACAATCGCAACGTCACACAACAACGAATTGAAGTAAAAGAGGAAATTGAAAATGCTGTTCCTTCCACTGAGGTAAGGTTGCTGTTGATCAAAGGTATTCTTTATCGCGATTAGTCAGTGAATTGGTCAGCTGGAGATAAACAAATTGAAGTGCTACAAATATTGTTTTTTATTAGAACGGAAACACTAGTTAAATATATCTCAAAGTCTGTGAATTGAAACAAAATTTTTGTGTCCAACAATTGCATTCATATTTTAAGGAGATTACAAGCAATTATTTAAGTTCCAAGGATGAAATGGAGGCAACTTCCGATTTTTTCTGTACATCAAGCCTCTGTAGGTACAGATACAATTGATATTAAAGAGTGAAAAGTATGTGACTGCGGAGTTGGTAGCGCATTGGGACGGTAACCCCAAGGTCCCGGGTTCGATCCCCGGTCCAGTCACATACTTTTCACCCTTTAATATCAATTATTTAAGGTTTAGACATAATTGGATTTTCTTTTCTAGATAGTATGAATTTTTTGCTGAAACTTGCCATTTCCTGTACTTGACTCACTCAATTTGCTCTTGTTTTGATATTCTCCATTCTGTGGTCAAATAAATAAGTAAATACTATTTGAAAACATCCAATGCTGTAAAAAGTAAAGTTTAAAGCATCCTGTGAATACATGGACCTTTTTTATTTATAGGCTCATCTTTCTGCGGATCAAGTATAACCATCAAATGGGAAATTAGTGCAAATTACATTTTAACCGTGGATGAGTAACATCTACTCTTTATAACACTGATTTACGTGAGGTATACTTGCACTCTAAAGGATTAAACGGAATATATTAAAAGCTATTACTTATATTTTGCAAAGTTTATTGATAAAATTAGGGAGAAACTTGCTGAATGGGAAATTTACTATATGCAGTTATTGCATTACGAAAAAGTAAAGAAGTAGTTAACTCCTATCACAGACCAGTGATATACCTGAACAATTCTTTCTTAGTCTCATTTTGAACACTTGTTTTTCCAGGCCTTAGAAACAGGACGTTTACAAATATTACACAGCATCCTTGATTTTTTATCTTGGCTTCAGATTTGCTTTAATTTTCACAAACTTTATTCGCGAGGATGAATTTACAGAAAATTAATTAATACATATGATTCCACTATGACTAACGTGAGTTGCAGTCATCCCATATTGATTGTTCAGACATCTCCGCTACTCAGTCACAGAGTGAACGGTTACTGGAGACGTAAAGAAATAAACTGAAGCTCAAGGGTCTGAGGTGTCAGAATATAAATTCAAATATCAATTTTCATAAGCTGGGCTCACCCCACGTTATTCATTCGGGGTTAGTAAATGTGAACACGTACACCAAACTCAATTTGGGGGAAAAGCGCATGAACTGATTGCATGTCGCCACTGGTACTAAACGATTGTTTATTGTTTCCTTTTCAACCGTTTTAGCACACTAAAATACACACTCACTATGCAATGAGACAAAATTCCCTTTTGTTTCAGTTCTGAGAATGGCATGTATCTCCCAAAAAAAGGCGCATATTGATAGAATTTAGTTATCTATTGAATGATAGCCTCCTGAAACCCTGCAAGTCGCATTAGCAATTTATTTTGGCAGTCGGAAATTTTATATTACTATAAAATAGAACCGAAATGTTATAATTAACAAATGTCCTCACAGCTTCACTTTTACGAATAGAAAATATTGGGACATATTAACTGCAGTCTTGGATCCAATTTGTTTGAATAATTTAGCCGTGTCTATGGTTTGAGAGAATTGTCAGTATTATGCTTATTTTTCGATTTCGTTTGGTTTCTGGATACTAATTTTTCTTACCTCTTTCGTTTAATCCATACAAACAGTGTTGATGTATTACAGTTAATTTTCAATTTTTTGTGTGGATTAAGACAAGCCTTGTCTCTATTAACTTGGTCATGACGGCCAAAATTATTTGTTTATGGTAAGTAGATAACGATCAATTGTAAAATTCTAGGTTATATTATTACAAGAGTTCCGCACATTTTATTATTTCAAAAATTAATATCAATATACAATTCCTTTGTCATTTATCTTTGAATGGGGTATGCTATTATTATTATTAGACGGTGTTCGGAAGATAGGTATATAGATAGGTAATTGCGAACTTGTAGTACCCGAAATTTGTAGAGTTATTTATTTAAGTGGTGATACTTTGTGGGGAAAACTCCACAGGTTTTCGTCACATTATCAATGAACTTCCATGTGGGGTAACAGTTGTGTCAGTCAGTCTTGTACAGGAAATTTTTATTCGACATCTTTGACATAACATCGGGGCAAAAATGTTCATGAGCTTATACCAGGAGAGGATGGAAGTCAACCTGTTGGTCTCATCCAGCACCCTGGGTCCATTCTGACCTATCAAGTGCCCTGGAAACTTTTCTATAGATAAACAATATTTTCCAAGTCCAATTCGGCAGCACTCTATCTTGCTAAAATCATTCTTGGAAGTGAAACAAGAAAAAACTGTAGCCTATGTGGATAGGCAGTTACTCTGACCTCTAGAAATATAACCTCTGACCTCTAGTAACTATACTATGCGTGAGCCCACACGAAAAATTCCCGTTGTGACTGCTTTTTGGTCTCAGTGACCATTTTCGGATTTTCTATCCCCTAAATCTTCGCATAGCATTTAAACTATCCCATTAATGTAAAACGCTGACTAATCGGGAAAATACATTTTAGCTAATTATTATCTTCCGTAAGACGGAATAGTGTCGGGAACGGATATTCATTAACATACTTTAGGTACAAACCCTCGACAATTTTTTGTTTAACGCACAGAACGTCAAACGATATTCTAAAAGGTTGTGCGTCTTACTCGAATAATTTGTAACTCATTTGAGACATGACGAACTCTTTTTATTCCTTACGTGAATGATGCTCACACTGTATTTGCAGTTTCTTCCCATGTTGAGAGTAACCGTTTTCAAGGAATTTGTAACACCAGTGACATGTAGACGTTTTTCTATGGGGTCAAAGTTAAATTTTGCTGCCCTTTCTACCGCTTTTGCCGCTATTTAACACTACCGGCCGATGCGACGGCCACAACATTATCTCGTATCACGTAGTGTACTTTTGTTATAATCTCTGGAGCCTGTCGTGACATCGTTATTACTAACTCCAGTAAGGCAGTAGACCTGCCTATCTGACTTGAATCGCGGTTTTGAATTTTAATGATGAAGGTAGGTTTTATGCAATAACGTAGAAAGTGTCTTAACGCCCCGTCTTAAAATTTTCAAGGCTTTTAAGTCAATTTCAAGAGGCAATTTTTCTTCCTTTTTAGAAGTTTTTTATTTTTAGCGTTTTTCCTCCCCTTAAGCGTGGCGCCCGGGCCCTTGCCCCCTTCTGACTCCCATAGATCCGGCACTGTAACACACACGCTGTTTTCTTCCTAAGCGAAAATGTTAGGTTTTATAATCAGGTGGTCAGGTATCGTAATTTGATCGACAATGCCGTTGAACAATTTTTTGTTACATTAATTCATGATACCACGAAACACACTTGAGCTTTTCCGAATTTGAGTGCACTTTCTTGGATATTGTGATTCTTTTACTTTCACCGAATTAATCGGACCTAAAAATGAATGCTTGTGAGTTTTGTTCAATTATTTGGTATAGGTTTCGTTTCACTGCTTTACTGCTAGCGTATCAAAGATCATCTCTTCGAATCTCGCCGGAAGCATGGATGTTTGTGAATTTTAATGGCCACTGTACTAATTTAATCTTCACCGGACAAAGTCATAGTTCCTAAAAATGGCTCATGCAAAATAAGGGTTACCAAAGATTTTTAATTGTCTTGCAAGGTTGCATATGCTTAAAATCCGTGAACATCCTGTATAATACGTTTTAAATGTACTCCTGTTGAGTTAGAACTTAACGTTCTTCTTGGGGTGTATAAGTTGGGCCAGAAGGAGAGAGCGAAGAACCTATAGGAAAGGAATCGATCATGGTCTATTTTGGAGGTGTTATTCCAGATTAGTCCTCAGGGACTAGAAAAACCCTTTGGAAAATTAAAGAAACGTGACCCCTAGGATTGATTGCAGTATTTGCGGAAACAAAGTTCGTCTTCAGTAGATCGTTAATGTTTTTCTCTAAAATGTCTTACATTCCACAATAAAAATAAGTATAAGCCTGAGTAACTTTATTCACTAGTTTTTTCTATCTTGCTGCAAGAAGTATGTATTCAAATAGTGGACTCACATTCATCGAGAAGTGACAGTGTAATAATTTGGAACTTCAAAATTTGTATTACCTTACCAATATTATGTTATCTGAATGAGTGAAATCTTCGTTTTAACTGAGATCTGAATTCTGTATGAATTAAGGCCTTTGATGCAGGATCTTTGAGCTTTGGAAATAATCTCGTCTATATTTTAGTCCCGATTTCAAGTAACGTAAATGCCATACATTTCATTATCAGACATAAAGCGTGTGAGATGAGCTTGAATTCAATAAATAGTGTTTCGGTATTATTTTTATTTTATTAAAAGTTAGTAGTCCAATGTTCATCCTTAGATTATTCACATACTAAGTAGTTACAGTTTATTCACAGACACAGATTAGCAATTTCCAAATGCAGTAAAATCGCCACAGTTGCTTTAAGAAGTGGGAAATAATATATCTTTTCCTCGAAACATTAACTGTTCGAGAAATAATCTATAAACGTTTTTTAACAATGTATTTGTCAAACAGTCGTAATGAGTTCGCTTTGGAAACACTGTGATAATTACTCTTGAGTTATATTAATTAACTACTGGTTATTTTATTACACAAAAATATTTTCAGCAAAACTAACTTCACATATTACCTCTTAACACAGCCAATCGACATTTTTTTTAAAGTCAGAGGTTCGTTATCTATCCAGGTTAAGAGGAAAGTATGGTTATTTCACTTATGTGAAAGAGAGTAATCAAGGTGGCAGTAAACTGTCGTGACTCCAAAATATGTGTTAATTAAGCAATTGTTGTAAAAAAAAGTGAAGTAACGTAAAACCTGCTTTGCAGTCGTAAGTTGTATAAAAAATTCCTAACACATACTGGTTCTTACTTTGACACAAAAGCAAATGTTTCCAACATTATGATTTCAATGAACCGAACACATATTTTCAAAATCGTAACATGTTGTAAGGATTACAATTCCCTTTCTGCTGAAACAGTTTAAAGTTTAGTTCATTAGAGACCAGAATTCTAAATCTCGTGTTTGTATCTAACTTTACGGTCTTTCAACAGATACAAAAGATAAATCGTGAATAGTTTAGCGTTAATATACGTACGGTTCCGACCGGAAGTCGAAAATTTGTGTGCCTCTCTAATCGTGGTGCAATTCCCATGACCGCAAGCACCGGTCTACACAAACATGACCTTTTTAGAAATATTAAAAAATTGGATAAATTAAAGGAACATAACGATAATCACTGTCCCACTTAACATTCTATTTTTAGGCTGCTGTAGTATATTTTGGAAAATAAAATGCAATAACTACCGATGCTCAACGTGCTACACACAGAACAAAGGATACGCAATTTTATAATTCTAACTAAGTCCAAGGAGAAAATGCTCTAAAAATCACAGACTATTTTTATGCTTTTCTATTGTATCATTAACTTCTTCAGACTTCTGCCATTTTTTCAATCGGCAATGATTAATATATAATCTTTTACCTAGACTGCTTCAGTTTTTGTTTTTCTGACCCTCGCCTCATTCTTATTGTACTTTTTCTCTCATTATATTTACCTTCGGAATTAATTCCCTTATGAATCTTTATTCGACTTCTTCCTATTTCTTTCATATAGCCTTTTGGTTTCCTACTACTGTAATTCCTCGCTCTGAGTCCTTCGTTACAGTGCATAAATATGATTTTCATTTCTTTTGTATTGCATGTTTTTCCTTATCGATGTTTCGGTTTCTTCCTCAGGATTTTATTCCTTTACAATTTAATGCTTCGTTCTTTGCTAGTGTTTTTACACAGTTGATTCGCTTTGTCTCGCCCCTTTATCATTTAATATGTCTTTGGTTTCTCTTTTATACTTCTCTTACACACCATATCAGCATTCACTTTGCCTTGAACTTGATATGGTTACTTCTCTCACCATCTATATTCCTCTATTTTCCCTTTGCTTTCTTCTGAGCTTTGTGTTCCACCATTACGTTTGTTCTCAATCCCTCTCTCTAATATTTAATTACTTGTTTTGCTTTATCTACACATTCCCTTCTATAATGCTTTAACTTACCCTCTTCTTTTTTTGCAGATGTATTTGTGTTCAGTATTGCTAATGAATCCAATTACCTGTGGTGATAAACGTTACTTGAGAGCTCAATGAATTACCTACTGACGTTTCTGTAGAAATGCAAGCAGGTATTTTAAATATGAATGGTAATGAATTGCATAGTTGTGTCAGTTAGGTTTCACAGTTATCAGATAATTCTACTATCTATCATTTTAATAAAGCATTACATTTTAAGTTGTCTGGCGTCATAGTGCTGTACAATTTGGAGAGTATGAAAGTAACTATCAAATAGTAGTTCAACATTATTGAGAGCATAATTGAAACGTGAAATCCTTAAAATTACATTTTTACGCTATAAGGTGTTTTCCATAAAACAAGCGCTTTATAATGTTCATACACCATGTGCTTGACTTCAGTTGTAGATGTGACATATTGCACATCGGCCGTTTTGTATTTATCTTGTATATTCGTATACAAACTTCCATTCTTGCTAGCCGCTATGAATGTTGAACCGTGACTTATTATTTTACATTCCAGATTTAATCTCTTCTTGTGTATTCTATTCAATGTTCGATTTTTACAATTTCCAGAGGGGAAAATTAATGGTATGTATTGTACGGTATTTTGATATTGTCGATATCCCAGGCTAGAAGTACATATCTATAAACAGAGCAAGGGAAGGTTTTTGCAGAGAGGGAAATCCCAACCATTCCCCGCTACAAGCCGAACACTGATTCTGTTTACTTCAGATCCCATTTACACTGAATATGTGTTGGGTTTCTTGGAATTTACTGACTGGTATTCCTTGAATGCGGTATTCTCCTTGAACTGAATATTAACTGTACATACTGTCTATCATATTAATAGTTTGTAAAAGCAGAAATGGGGATTAAAGAGGCACAGGGTATCAAAAGTTAGGTTTGGATTTGAAAGTTCTTTAATCGCATTGGATTTTATGATTATCATTTTGTAACGTGATTCAAAGCGATCGTAGGCTTTTTTGCCGTTACCAGGTATATATATTCCCTCGATCATATTTAAAAAAATGTTTTTCTGTGACAGGCATGCAGTTCAACTGGGACGAATACCAATGATTTAGATGAATTTATAAAGACCTTAAGTTACGACGAAATTGTCTCATCAATAGAAATTGTTAAACAACTGCAACAGACTTTAATCGACACAGATAAAAGTGAAATTGAAGAAGAATGTGCAGGAAACCATACCGATATAAAACAAGAGAAAGAATCTGAGGGTGTATCGGATACTCATCGTGAGGAATGTTTGAAGAACCAGGCATTTTGTTTACAAGTTAGTATTTTTATGTTTATTATTTATTTTGACTATTTAATAAACCATTTTTAAAACTTATTTAGTAACGTATCTTTGAGTAGTGCAAATGGCACAGCATACACATCAGGTATTTTAGTTCACTTGTAATAATTCAACATTTATGGCGCACTTTATTTTCCAAATATGTCAATGTCAAAATTATGGGTCAGTTATAATAAAATATTTCTGTAACTATGCGGCGAAAAGTTAAAGATTAAACTATGCGTCGAAAAGTTAAAGTTAAACTATACACAGAACGACGCATCATACAACTTATAGTTTCGTATTAGATCACACAAATATTCCCATATAAATGTCACTGTCACTATTTCGTGCAAATACACGTTTTCAAGTATAGAGGGATTGAGCGAAATTCACGTGTTTACAGAGTACAAGTTTGAAGAGACAGTGGCGACACATAGCGGTAAAAGCATCAACACTGGAGAACAACTGACTGCCATAAGGCGTTGATTTCCGGAACTTGAAATAGTAACTCTATAGCGTGTAAGTACTGGGTGAGATTGTGGATGGAAGTGTCGAAAATGCAGTCAAAAGGAAGCTTAGAATTGTTGAAGGTTAAGGCCAGGTTCTTTTTCGGGTTCAAACCGTGAATAAAGGCATTCTCCCACAGACGGCGTGTTGAGGTGCTTGTCGTAGGGGGCAAATTGTGGATTATGGCAACCAGGAAAGATAGATCAAAATTGGTATTGTTGGGACTCGGTGTGCAACGAGACTGGGACATCAGGTTTGAAGATTGTAGAGAGGTGACGATGGTTATTAACATGAATGTTCCGAGTGACTTCTTACTGTTCCCAGAACTTACAAACACTGGAATAAAAATTTTTCGTCGAATGAGAATGCCTTTAAGGCTGATAATGAATACTTTGCGTACACTAACTCTACTTTTCGGTTGCGATGAAAAAACTATAAATTCGCAGAACCAAGTTTTAGACCTCAATGGAGACTTGGAAAATAACCACCTTTTTACAAGCAACCCTCTATATTAGTTCAACTTTTCTTCGGAAAATAAGCAGTAATTTACATCATGGACATAACTTTCATAACATACACGATAGAGGTACAATAAAAATAATAGTCAAACCTCTAGTACTTTTATTTATTAGTACTCTCTGTATTAATACGAAAATACATCATTATTATCTTCAGTATAAAAAGTAATGCGTAACTTGGATTAGAAAAAGGTGATTAACGGGTGAAAACCAGGTTTGTCGGAAACCTGGCAACTGTTACACGTAAATCATCATATTCGCCTCTAAGACTGAAATTTGTTGATAGTGAAGTCTTTGATGAGTTTTTTCTCTTTAAACCAATGAATGGCAACATGCCAAAGGTAACCAAAGGGTTTTGTCACTAAATCGTGAATTTTATATCTTTAACATCAGAAGACTAGTAACAGATTTTTACATTTTCATTTCTTTTTACATTTTTGTTTCGTTTTTTTCTCTATCTATCGGTACTAATTGTGAAGCAGTAAATGGAACTAGACCTAGAACTAGTTTCCTTTGGAAAAGTATATTTTTTCTATACTAATTACGTACAATATAAAACTATATCTTACCACACTTCACCACGGTTTCATAGCCAGTCTACACATTACCAGTACGTTGAGAACGTTCTTTGGCGTGTCTTAACCAGTTTTTGATGACACCAGATATGTTCTGATTCGTGGCAGCTAGTCGGTATTCTCCCACAATATCTAAAAATAAAAAAAAATAATGTCCATGATTCAAAACACTATGATGACAACTTACGAAATAACTCGAAGGCAAGGTTTATGCATTATAGTGTATATTAAAGTGGATTCACAGGGAAGAAACAGGAAAAGTACAAAATGAATAATTTATCGCTGTGTGACTTAAAACTACCATACTAGAAACGTAAAACGAGTAATGGGCACTGAGCACTAGTGACAACAGAAATAAAGAGCGGGAACAAACTGAAAGCGGTGTAATCAACCGTTGACAATAGATTCGAAATAGGAACAATGTTTCCAGATGGTTGATGACAGAAGCACAAATATAAGTAAGCACGAATGGCTCTATTCAGTATCGAAAAAAGTTGTCATGACTTAGTAGTTGGCTCCGAGAGTGGAAAATGTAGATTTGCGGGTGTAGCAAATTTTCAGGTGGAATAGAATGTTAACAGCACTTTCACATATGCCGACATCCCGCGGTTGACGCCGTCCAGCTCCCTTCGGACGCACCATGCCCCCATTGCACACCTTGCTCCTGCCCTGGTTTGCTTATATACATCCTAGCTTTCAGTAGCCTCTCAAGCAATTATTAATAATAAATATGAACATATAAAATATATTTTGAAAGAAGAAAGATACAATCACTTCTCCCCTATCCGCCGGGATTGGAACCCGGATTTTTATTAGGCCACCCTCTTACCACTGCACCACGCTAGGATCTAGCAAACACTGGTTTCACTGCTGTATTTTACATTACATATAGCCAACTATTATGTCATGGCAATTTTTTTCGCTACTGAAATGAGACATTGTAAGGTAACAACTGATGTTCAGTGTTGCTAAAATGTAAATTTAATGCAGGCTTGTACTTGTGAATGAATGGTGATTCTTTGGTTTCTCTGGCTTTTTTATCTGAACATTAACATTACGCATTAACATATTTTACTTTTTTGATGTTGAGTATTTCTTAAACTGAGTGACAAACCTCATAATCCCTGGTTCTTTTTTGTACTGTCGAATGTGTTCCTTGATTCTGGTGTTACTGTTGCGTTTGGTTTGACTTATGTAGGTAGCTTCGCTGTGACAGTGACCTTGATTTACAAAATCGGGTATTTATCATTTTTTATATCTCCGTAGGTCAAACCAAACACAACATTAACAGCAAAACGAAAAACACATTTGAACTTGGATTAATTACATTTTCCTAAAAATCATTAGAATACTTAGATCGAAAAAATCTCTTCTCAGGCTTGTTATGTTATAGCAGGATCTACGAAAATAATTCTGCCACGATGTGTTGTTTTGATGGTAAATATGTAATTACAAAAATAATTTATTTATAATATAGTGCACCATAATGTGTTACTAACCTGAAACAGCAGCACACAAATTGAGATGGTTCGACACAAGTTTCTCTCTCGCTCAACACCAACTGAATTGCTGAAAAATTTTATTGGATAAAATAGTCTTGCAATGTTCACGGTGATAGTTTCCAAACTATATCCACCTAGTTTGCGAAGTTCCTTCACGTGAAATGAAAACAGAAATAACAGTTAAAGAAACAGTCAGCAGTGACATTGTTTGTGATAGTAGAATGTTCGATAGTCGGTAATTTATGACACATCACGAAGGAAGAGCTTTAAACGACTATACAATGGATTCTATTTTCCAACACGTCACCAGTTCGACACGTTGAGTTTTTGGCCAAGGTGGCTAGTGACAAACTTTTCTGAAATTACTTGTAATTTCGCAGCGAGGAAAACAGTAAAAAGTATTCACCTACCAGACTCTTGAAATAAAAAGCACTATGCGATAGCTTTCAAAAGTACACTACTTTCTTCGTCGGTTTCAAGGATTAAAAAGTGTCACATAAATTTAGACAGTGGCACATTGAATCATGGTTGGTTTGACATAATTGACAGTTTCTTATATATATTCCAAGCAGGACAACGTGTTTCAGCAACAAATGCCTTTTAGCGATTTTAGTACTATCGTTTCACTAGTGCTTTTAGTGATGTGATTTTATGTATTTCCTTTCACCATGTTGAACCATCCTATTCCGTGATTTTTTCCATTATTTCCCGGTCGCTCGCCACCCTATATTGGACGATAAACCTGTCCTGGGCACGTGACGTTAAATGGCTTGTCGACAGGGTAATCGAATGAATATGCTTTATTAATTTTAGTATTGTACTGTTAATGTGCATTGAAAACCAGCTTGTACAGTACCTCTGATTTTTCAGTGCAAATTTAGTAATGTGACTGATCTCTATAACGCCACAAGGCACGTTACTATACTTAATTCTCACGATACCGTTAGCTTACTTAGTTCCACTTTTTGGGTGTGACGTCACTCATACTCATACTTAAATTACGTACTTTTATTACCCTAATACGTCGCTTTGAGTACATTCAACTGTGTGTATATAAGAGACACATTCATGTTATGACTTTTTATTTAACTACTTGCGATCCTTTCTACCACTGCTTTCCAATATAATACTGACAGGGATATAACCAGTAGAAGAACAACCTAGTACCTACTTTCCTTGTCGATAAGATCCAAACACCGCCTCCATCAATCGTTTATACGAGCCAAGGCCACTACATTTGTAAGACGAAACCTGATAGTGGATATTTAGGAGCCTAACCTATTGTGATCCAACTCAAGACAACGCCATGACAACGAAGTGAATGAATGCAGTGCATTGCTACTTCTATTTGTTACAAATACTGTAATTTACCTTCGCGCGCATTTAATTATATTGACTAAACAGGAACATTGTTGTACCTCATGATAACGATTGTCTGGTACCATAACAATTTTACATTACATGACCCATAATTTCATGGCCAAATCTGTTGCACATAATTCCCAATCTATTTGCCTTTAATTACGGTACTTCGTCATTATTTGGCGCTTCAAACAAATGCGTAATAAAACCACGATCACTAGCATTATGTCTTAATATAGTTCATGAATGTGGGTAAGTATTGGATCTAATGATAAGGCAAAGGACATTTCTTTCCCTAGACGGGTAGTATTTTCACTTTTAACAACTTGAGTTGGAATCGTTTTCACTTGCGCTGGGTGAGTTATCGTTCGCACGCGATCGCTATCCGGGGGACATCCACGGGATCTGCATATGGGATGGAATGTTCGTATCGCCCACAGAATTATCCCACGGATGTCCTTAGGACATCGCTATGGCAGCTTGACAATTCTGACGGTAATGAGTCTAGACGGGATGTTCCAGGGACGTACTCTGCTATGTGGGATCATTATATCGTCCAAGAATATATTGTAAAGGTCTAATCTACTGTAGAGATCTAGTCTATTGTAAATTTGTCCTAATTTCATCTGATAATTTCTCAGAGATGGCCAAGAGTGGTAGCATTTTTAAAGGAGCCATATTTGAGTGTGCTTGCACTTCTTCCAGAGTTCACTTGAGAGTGAACTAAGTTCATTCTCGAGTGAGGGTTGGTGAAGGAAGATTGA
>JAGDQP010051820.1:0-13929 GCA_022664845.1 Lepisma saccharinum | reverse complement strand
CATACGCTTCTGTACCTAAGAAAACGGATAGACAGTTTCTTCCTTCTTCTAACTTACGTCCCACTAACTCACTTCGAGTTTCAGGATACGAGAATTGTACTACTTCTAAGTTTACAAAAACAATCCCTGCATATCGATCAGCAAAGGTGTATTATAACCGAACGGATACCAGATCCACACAGAAAAACGAAAATGTTGAAAATATTTGGCAACCGTGTACGAGGCTTAATAGATACTGGAGCTATGCTTTCAATATTAATTTCTTCCCTTTTTCCAGCAAATTTCAACTTAGGGAAAAGAATGAAAGGTAAAGTAAGAATATAAGCATTGGGAAAAGATCCTACAGATCCTTTACCAGTAGTGAGAGTTGCTTTTTATCTCTCTGACTACCGTGGTTACACAAAACGACTGTGGTTACAAGTAGCCATCTTACCTACCCACATTACTGACCATACGGTTATTCTTGAGTACGATTTTATTTCTAAATATGTGTCAACGATAAGAGAGAATTGTCTTGATTTGAAAGACAGTCAAGGAAAGTTTTATAGAAGGATTAACTTTGCGAAACCACTTCCGAGTCCGAGTTCTAAAGGAACTCCACGATTAAATCTAACGGATGTATCTTATCTGACAAGGAAAGGGAAACTACGAAATACTAACATACAGACTTAAGATAGAATACATTTTCCTAGCGGTCAGAGATATAGAAAACCTGAAAAGAATTATAGTTATCTTAGGTCTCCAAACACTACGCGTCATCAAGACAGAGCCAAAATTAACATGAATCTATCCGGAAATGGACAGAATGAGGCTGCTCGTTCATTTTCTAAGTTAGAGGTACAAAAACAACACCCGGAAGTGCATGTAGTCTAATACACAAGAAAGGCAAACTAAGGAAATAGAAACACCAGAAGTAGTTTTACAACAACTTTCTTAAATAGAGCCGAAACATCCTTGGAGAAAACGTTACGTGTGTAGTGACGTAGAGATTGTGATCCCACCGACGTCAGCAGAGCTGATTCGCATACGAATGAAGGAAGTTCCGAAATAAAATTTTGTAGTGCAGAATTCAGGAGGATTGACGTATAAATATAGATGTTTTACTCTATCTACATTGGTGGACGGTACTTCCCCAGAGAATGTAATTCCTGTATTAAATTACAAAAGTATCCCAGTAAAAATTCCCAAGGGAGAAATAATAGGAAAATTTTTGAAGTATCTAAAGTAAAGGACTACGATCCTCCACCTCCCTTCAGCTCAAGTTTTTCCTCACTGACATCTGCCCCTCTCACCCCTCCTCCCTTTTCACTGGGAAGCTCAAGTAAAGAGCATGATTTAGAAAAGGAATTGAACCTTCTAAATCTTCTCTCACCACCGAGGAAAGAAAGCAAGTAGTAGATCTAATGCAGAATTACAAAGATATTATTGCCTGGGAACTAGCAGATGTGACTACTACCCATCTTTACGAGTTCCCATTGGAAATATTCTCAGATATTCCAGTCGCGTATCGCCCTTATAGAACAGCAGCACGCGAGCGCCGGGTAATTGAAGTAGAAGTTCAGAAATTACTAAGCGCCGGTAAAATACACCCCTCTAACAGTCCGTACGCAGCTCCCTGCTTAGCAGTAAGCAAAAGGGAAGGTCGAAATAGATTAGTATATGACTATAGGGGAATTAATAAACTTATACGTAAAACCAATTATGTAATGCCACCCGTCGATGACGTGTTAAATTGCTTCGTACACACGCATTTAGTAAGTACGCTGGACTTGCGTAGCGGGTATTTTGCCGTTCCTATTCGTAAAGAAGATCAGCACAAAACCGCTTATGTCTGTGTTCGGGAGTCTATGCTTTTAATTGTCTCCTCCTTGACTAGAGTAACGCCCCATCGATATTTCAAAATATCATCGATGTCATCTTCTGTTCTTTAAAATGAAAGATCATGGCAGCATATCTGGAAAATTTATTAATTTGGGCTGGGACGTTAGAACGTCTTGAGATAATTTTTCAAAAACTACGTGAAGCAAATCTTAAATTGAACCCAGAAAAATGTCGCCTATGTCACGAGAATTGCTTGGATTTTTGGCAGAACGGGCTGGACTTCAACCAGACCCTGAAAAGGTGGAAGAAATAACTCAAATTCCATACTCAAAATGTGTCAAAGATGTACGGTCCTTTCTGGGAACCGTCAATTTTTTTCGTCGGTTCATAAAGAACTTTTCTACAGTAGCTAAGCCACTGACTGAACTCACGAAAGCTAACACTCCATTTATATTCGGTAAAGAAGAGAAACAAGCCTTCACCACCCTAAAGAAACTACTATGCGAACATCCAGTGCTAGCATTTTTCGACCCAACACTAGCCACAGAGTTACATGTTGATGCCGCTGAAAACGGCATCGGGGCAACATTGATGCAGATTAAAGATTGAGTTAAACATGTGATTGCCTACTATTCTCGAACATAATCAAACCCAGAAAGAAATTACAGTATTCCTGAGATGGAATCTCTTTGTGTAGTGCAAGCGATAACCCACTTCCATCAATATTTAGCTGATATAAAGTTTGTAGTTTACTCAGGTTGGTGCCCCACATGCTACCTAAGAAAATCCACCCATCTCCGAGGAAAATTTATCCGTTGGGCTTTACGCCTAGCTCCGTATGATTTCGAAATTAAGCACGTCGCCGGACGTTGCAACGTAGTACCAGACCATTTATCAAGACATGACATAAAGGAACTATCGGATAAAAACGAAAATTAAGAGAAGGCCCCTTAGCGGTTAACACAATATTTCTAGAGAAAGAAAAGGATTTCCGAGCTGCTCAACAAAAAGACGATAAAATCCAAGAAACAGATCCGACTGCTCTTGATGTCAGGTTCTACGAAATTCAAAACGGAATTTTGTACAGAAAGTTTGCTAACCCTTATCCATTGGTTATACCTAAAGGTCTCATCCGAGACATTTTACATGAAGTTCATAGCCACCCCTACACAGGCACCCACCAAGGATTTCATTAATCTTTCATGGCAGCCAAAGAGAGGTACTACTGGGCCGGGATGTCAGTAGACCTTAAATCCTACATAAAGTATTATACTAAATGTCAGGAATGTAATGAAAATTCGGCACGAAAGTAAGGACTGCATTGCCCACTAACGGTAAATCGAGCTTTTGAACGTATCTCTCTTGATATTTATGGTCCTCTGAGAGAGAGCTGATCTTGTCGTTATATCATTGTAACCTGTGAATACTTAAGTCATTTCATTATTGCCAAACCATTGAAATCAATAACAGCAAGCCAGGTTAGCGCGTTTCTAATTAATGACGTATTCACCGTGTTCAGACTACCTAGCATTATTTTGACTGATCTTGGATCCAATTTTACGTCGAAACTAATACGAGAACTTACGTCAGTGCTACAGATCAGGCAACACTTCACAACAAGCTACCATCCGGAATCCAATTCAGTCTGTGAGACGAAAATGAAAGTGATAGGCTCATTTCTACGTAAGTACGTAAATAAATCGCAGGACAATTGGCTTGACTACCTGGATCTTTGCTCCTACGGCTATAATGGATCTCCCCACGATAAAATAGGGCTGTCATCGTATGAAATTCTGCTAGGGCATAGGTGTACATTCCCAAACGAAATACCGTACAAGTATCCACAACACCACTATCCAGAAATTACAAAAGCAGATGAAATTTGTGCGCGAGTTAGCAAAAGAAAGAATTGCTCAAACTCAAGCTCAAGCTTAAGCGGCTATTGATCCCAAACCAGTAGATGTAAAGTTTCAACCAGGTCAACTCGTACTTGTTAGAATGTACCATAAGAAGACAGGTTTATCTCCGAAGCTAATGCCGAAATACGCGGGTCCCTATAAACTACTAGAGACCAGACCAAATAATGTATACGTCTTGGAACATACAACAAGAAATTCTCGTAAAATCACTATAAAATGAAATCGTTCTACCCCCCAAATGAATTTCGAACAGTCCAAGAGAAAAAGGAAATAAGTTCTAACAGAACCGTAAAATGTAAAGGGAAGCAAGTAGTAAAGCACTTAGAATATAAGGAATCAAGTGTATAGTGTAAATATTAGCAATAGTGAATATAAAGCAAATTATGTGTAACATTTGTATTATAGAGATACGAGAACTCTTTGGTGTGTGTGTAGTTCTGCTATAGAATTTTTTTTATATCTACCTACACCGCCTCAGCTCAGGCCCATTCCATTAGCCTACGAACTAAACTTCATAGTAAACTTTGCATTTAGTCGAGAGCAGCATTATTCCACTCACATCGTACTATTTATCTTCATCCGCGTCGTAGTGTGCGTATGGTCCACCAAAGAACACAAAAGCCACTGTATTTAAATTTAACAATGGGGTATTAAGTCCCTCGATGTCTCATACTTTATGACGCGTTTACTCCGTTAAACTAAAAAAAGAAGTGTTGGGTATGAGCATCAAGTAAAGTAAAAAGTTCATAATAGTCATGCTTAAAATATAATTTCTTCAGAAGTGCCAAAATAGTATTGCACTCCATTACTACCTTAAACACCCTAGTTCCTAAAATCATCTAGGCGGAGAGGGAATGACCCTCCCAATTGTTTGAATCCTACGTTTTTAATAACCCACCCCTTTCTTTAGGTCTTACCTATACAATCCATACCTTCTATATCTTATCTTACCCCTTATCATGACTCTCTTTGGGTCAGAAACAATGGGTTTTGGCATATCAACTATAAGGAATAATTTATACCGCAGTGATCTACTAGACCACTTAGTAACAGAACTCCTAGAATAGAGAAAATGCTAGCTGGAAAGTCGTCTGGCCCACGACAGCTTAGAGTTAACCCTACTCGAACCAGAGCAGCCAACTCTTGGTTCACGCAAGTAAAAGGGAACAAAATTGGTAAGGAGCTCTCTGTTAGGATAGAACGCAGTTGATAAGTATGTATTTTAAACGACAGACCCATAGGTTTTCATAATACGGGCGAAAAGAAGAAAGAAATTGATGTCATGCAAAAATTGACTTTGAAAGCAGTAAGTGAACAAGTTTACTTAACGCACGTTTCTATTTTTGCAGACTGGCCACTGATTCAACCACAACTACAGTGGAAAAGCTAAGGTAATTATACATTGAGTTCATGTATCATACTCTATCCCATTGCAGGAAAACAGGTGATAAGTGTTCAATTTCCGAAATCGATCAAACAATGACTGGAGCAAGTTCAGTTGTCATTTCAAAGCGAGTTCCGAACTTGCCGATGGAAAAATTTTCCGGATTGCCTACTGATGACGTCGAAGCCTTCCTGGAACACTTCAAATTAGTGAAAGGCATTTATGCTTGGAAGGACGCTGATGCAAGAAGTTAGTTTATTGGTATATTGGACGGGCCGGCCAAGAATTACTATTATTCATACAAAACCAAGCTCGATGCGATAGAAAAGTTCGATGATTTTCTCAAAGATTTCGAGAAGCATTTACCTTCTACTAGATCAGACGCGAATAAATCATTATTTAACAGAAAGAAACTTGACACCGAATCAAGCACCAAGTATTTTTATGATGGGACACGACTGTGCCAAAGAGCAGACCCAGACATGAGTGAACTGACTAAAATTTAGCATGTTCTGAATGGGTTAGGTCCACAAATGCTCGAATATTTAACCAGACTAAATTGCAAAAGTATGGAGGAACTACACGAATAAATGATGTTTTTTGGAAAGGCACGGTTTAATTCCCAACGGCTTGCAATTGATTACGCAGTGCATGCTCCAACACATGATGACGGAACCACAGAGGTTCGAAACGTCAAACCTAGAAGAAGCCGTCCCTTTGCGGGACCAAGACGTGTAAATCTCGTCAAACAAATGCAAAATCTTAACTTAAATGACAAAAATTAGCCAGTGATATGCTTTCTATGTGGTAAGATTGGACATTACAAGAGAGATTGTTTTTCCAACCCCAATAATCGCCTATCGAAACGCCGACAAGGTAATCAATACGGAAGAAAGAGTTTCAGAACAAAAACGCAAAAACTCAGGACCTCCCCAGAGAAAAGCCACTGGTACACAAGTAAGTCATAACTAAGGCAAATGGACAGGACAAAATGAGGAAAGGTGTACAAGGAAGTTTAGTAAAATGGTAGAAATGTATATTGATTTCTACATATTCCCCCCCCCCTGTTTTGATTTTTCATTAAGTATATTTGATTTGATATTTTGCTATATTTTAATTGATTTTTCATGATCTATATTTATGTATGTGGTAGTACTCTTTAATATTAATTTGCAAGTTATATAGGTGATGTTAATTAATATTAACTACCAAACTAATTGTTAGCAAACTAAATATATTCGTAGTTTAATCAAACTGAAGTCCGGTGGTGATGAATCCCTGTTGCCTTTTATAGGTAATTAATATTCCAGATACACAGATTCCATGCCATTGTGAGTACTTGTAGTCAAGTAGTTTGCATTAACTTTATAAAAGAAAATGGAACAAGCCCATCTTTTACAGCAATTAGAAGATCCTCAGTATCACACTAGCTCATATAATTGGTTACTTTGGAAATGATTACAAATTTTGGATTAGAGAACTGGCTACGATGCCTGTCCATGTTGATTGGTACAATGAACCACCTAGAGTAAGTCATTTTCTATTTAAACAGCCAATAGCTGAAGAGTTTTTGCAAAATGATGCAAAGGTGCGCTACCAACGTTACCCAGCACAGTCAGATTTGGAATAGGTCACAGTTATCGCAACATTTCCAACATCTTTTCCGGAAGTACTACTTGACATTAGGTCTGATCAAAGAATTCTCTGCTATACTACGTTTCTAGTGATTATTTTTCAATAACTCTTTCCCGCAATTAAGTTACTCGACATCCAACATTTAGAACCCATCAACATAATGGATTATCCCTCAGAAAGTTGGATATGCCCTTATCTACTTCACAACCCAAGACCAAGTAAATGCGTGATGACTAAATTATCTCGTATGTATAACTGTTTTTACACAGAACCTGATTCACAAGAGTCGGATGAGTATGAGATTGAATCTTTAAAAAGCTAAAAATTAGATACTGCCGACTGTCGCTTATATAGTGCTCAGGATACTCTCTCTTTCTCGTAGATATGTAATAAAATTCAACCCAACTTGAACACGTCAAGATTTATCGCCAGGATAGTTTGGTATATCATAGAGTAAGTATTGTAATGCTATAATGAGTCTTACTAGCTTATATGAAATCCCGAAAAATATCTTGGAATTCGAACTACCAGAAAGAAGTTTTACTAACTCCTCAGAACCACGTATGTCACTACTGGCACTGAAAACAATTACACGGTTTGTCACAAATATTGTAGACTTAAGCTTAGCTGGTATTCTCCCACGACTGCATAAACAGGTTTTTCCAAACACTAGTCGCGAAGCTCTGATTAATGGAGCAAAGCAAAAATACATTGCAACATGGTCATATCTAATATGGCTGACTTGGTTCAAATTTAAGTTACGCAGATTGATTGTTAGGGCCAAGAAAGAGTACAATAACAGTTTTGAAGTGCAATTCACAAAATGCAGTAATTCGAAAATCAAAATAGTAGTAGTAGAGTTACCGGTCACGTGGAAAGAATTCTTGCATAACTAAAGTGTTGATATGGTTATATATATGTGATATGGTTATTCTATACTTTCAATGTAAAATACTTAGACACATAATCGACATCCTGACCGACATTGTTAAAATATTTCGGACAAGTATTATTTTTCTCTCCAAATAAGTTCTGAAAAATTTAGCAGTTTCAGTATTATAACGAACTTTAGTTTAGGGCCCCATTTCTTTTCTTTTCAGAAGCCACCATGTTGATTTTACTGCTCCTTTTTATGTTAAGCGTTGGAAATATGGAACGGAACGACTTGGAGCGAAAGATATTAGTGACTACCGGAATCCTATGGAAACCTCTACATTCAAAGGTAGCTTACGAAAAATCTGTACCCCTGCTATATAAGCAAAAATTGTCCCAACCCCCTAGTATAGACGCTGCGCTAATCGCCCTCGAAACTGAACACCTGAAAGGTTTTTGTAACGCACATGTTGATACAGATAGAACAGCATGTTCTATGATGTCAGCAACCCAACAAATGCTGACTGCCCTGAAAGTCCATTTACGAGCTCAGTACTTCAAGGTGAACATAACCGACACCACTAGAAATTTAAGAGGTATTGCCTTCTTTGAAAGTGCATTAAGCTGGTGTTGCAATCTGGTGAATAAACAGACCTTAGCTCCTTATGTGCGAAAGCAAAAAACTATTGCGCGTACTGTCAAAACTTTGCATTATCAATTACACAGAGATCACAGACATTTGATATCAGTAGTGCAAGACACGAGGAAATATGCTGAGACAGTTTCAAAGACATTCTCCGAGGTCGAAGCAGCAATTAAACGCCTACAAAACGAAATAAATAGAGTAAGGAATAATGACGAAAAGGGTACGGTAATTGCACAGTCTATTCAACTAATGACATTTACGAAGCTGATGTTACAATCTATTCACGTAAGGGAAACACAAGATATTCATAAAGTCTTGTATAGATTATACGTTACCAATAACGGTAGTCTCCCCCTCAAATTATTGGCAGACTTACAAACTGTAAGACAAAAGATTGCAGAATTTGGCTATAAATTGGCCATTCCCCCAGAAAAATTTCTCCACCATTACAAGCTTAAGACTTCTTCTTGTCATTTTTCAGGAAGCGAATTAACGGTAATTTTTAAAATTCCTATAATTCGAGAAGATAATGTGAAATTATACACTTTAAGGTCTATCCCTTATCACTGGCAGAATATGACGTGTTTGTTAAAACACGAATCTGCTATTACTGCGCAGAAGGCAGAAACGATACAATTACTGAGAGATGATTACGTTTCTAATTGTTTAGCTTCTTCAGACGATTTATGCTACATACCCAAAGTGTCCGAAAATTCAATTTCAACCCCGGATTGTATTTTCCAGTTATGGAATGGTACCACAGTGGAACAATATAAGAAATATTGTAAGTTACAGTGTGAACCTAAAACCGGTACGATTATTACTCAATCTGATCCAAACGATTATATTATCACTAATCCATCAGACGGAATCAAAATCACATGTGGATCCGAAATTCACCAAACTGATACAGATCCAGATAGGCCTTTATCACTGAATTTAAAGTTGCCTTGCACTTGCAGTGCAAGTATAGGCAAAACTTTAGAAATTCCCAAAATGTTCCCTTGTTCCTCTAATATAGTTTCACGGTTCCAGACCAAAACGCTGATTCCAGCAGCCTGGTCAAAGCTGCAGAATCTTAGAGTACACGCTCAAAGTTTACAATTACCAGAATTTGTAAATTTGGATCAGGCCATTGATACAAATTGGACTTTAGGCTCCCCTGAATTTAAAACTGAAAAGATTCAGCCTTTATCTGAAAATGACGACACTTTCTCAGTACATGTAAACAAGGTAATTGCACTCAGGCTCTACCTTACTATCCTTTATATTTGGAATATACTTTTAACTGTGGTCATATTATGGATTATTTATAAGTCCAGAGTACATATTTTCTCTTTCATGTTTGCCGGTGTGCCCAAAGCGAAAGCAGACGCATTACTTGTGCATACTTCAGCAGAAATTCTAGGTTGTGTAATTTTGCCACTAACCATGTTAATTGTTTTATTCTGTACCTGTTATTACTTATTCTTTCGCCGAATATGGAAATTTCTCCAACTCTGCATGCAACCCCCCAACCCACCACGCTTGACATAGAAACTGAGATTTCACAAATGAAAATTCCAGTCAAGCCACCAAGAACCAAGTTCACTACGAACTTAACCGAGGAACCAGATACCTCAATGTTATGACTAGCTGTAGTATCCGTGTTCCTCCCCCCAGTAATTGGAGTAGACATACCTACTTTCTATCATTCTGGAGTAAATAAAATACAATTATCCAAGCCGATTATGTACGATTCATCCTTACCAGTCGTAATGGAAATCGAATATGACGAGACAATATCAAGTGGACTAAATTGGAAAGATATGCCGAGCAATGTTTTCAAATCCAATTTGATACAAGACGACCCCACCCAAGGTTATCCATTCCTTTTTTAACGAAATCCCACACTAGAAGGATATTTTCCTCGCCAGAAAATTACCAAGCCTTACTTCGCCAAATTAGAAGTTATCAAAATATAAATTGGCTTAGTTGGTCAACGAGTAAACAATTAAATACGCGTACAGAATTCGAGAGATTGATAAAAGCTTGTCAAATTCAGAAATTAGACCCCCTTTTATGGACATTCAATGAAACGAAAGAGATGATAACGTTACTCACAGAAAGACTAACAGTTTCTAATTATACTACAGTGATTAATCATAATGACGCTGAAAGTTTATTTAATTTTCAGCTTCTAGAATGTGCAATTTCTGAAAGTTCTACGCTAATAGTATTCAAAATCCCAGTCCTTAAAAGCAAACAGCTACGGATAATGTATCGATTACAACCATTGTTATTTATTAATCATCAAGATGTATGTCACGAAACACTACCTTTAGAAATTGTAATTTCAGTAACATCTACCCCTGCTACAAACAGTTCTCAGTCAACAGAATTACTCACCACGGATTGTGATTTAACCCGGGAAACTTTGCTCCTAGCTAGACTTTTTAACGCGAAAGAAATTATGGTGTATAATTGTGTGAAGGCACTCATGATAAATGATGCGGACACTATCCGGCGTTTGTGCAATATAGAATGTGTGTCTGCGAAAAACATAAATGTTTTTCATCGAATAAATTATACGGCCACATTAATGTTACTAAAACTTTCTCACAGATTAACTATTACGTGTTCAGAAATAGTTATTCCAATCCATAATCTTCCGTGTGCTGGCGGTCTGATCCTCGAACTATCTTGCGGATGTAAAGTACGGATGCAGGGTCAAGCCTTTTCAGCCCTCCCGCCATGTATAATCCCCACGCAGGACTATGGAAGATTTCAATTTCTGTTGCCAGTGCAATGGTATATGGGTCATTTATCTGAGCTCTTACCGTTCGAATGCATGGAATGTAATTCCCAACGACAAACGAAGCAATTTTTAGGACGACCCCATATAGCAGAGTGGACAACAATAGCAATTGTTTGTTAATAGGGCTTATAAGCCTAACTTTAAGTCTAGTGCTAAGGAAAATATTATGGCGATGGCTGGACAAACAACTTAATGCTAACGAACCTGTGTATCTAACCGTGACATGAAACTAGAAATTCACCACACCCTGCTTCAATTTATAGTTATTTTTATATTACCTTATAGCATTAGTCAATAGACACTACTTTAGAAAGAGTAACCGAACGTATTAATATAGAAGTAGTTATATTTTGATCTTCTTTGCTTAGGCCATAAGTTCGATTGATTCTCAGAGGCACTATTTTAAAAAAAAGTTAAACATCCAACAAGTTTTAGACCTTTTCGATTTAAGGAAGCCACCTAACCTGTCTTTAAGTAAGACTAACGCTCGTAATACAAACCGGTATCGTTTCCGGTAAGCGAAATTTACAAGTGGCCCAATACTGGTATATAATGTACTTACTAGTACAATGCTTTCGGAAGTACAAACAAGCACGTATGTAAATAAGCGAAGCTCGTCAGAATCAAGGGAACCGTAGTACATGTATACATAGGCTTACTTTTTAATTTTCTTATTACTAGTATAATGGACTTGTATAGGCACATTGTGAGATGTAACTAACTTTTTTGGTGCTGAAAGCACCCGTGTACAGTCACACATTTGTTATAAATTAGCGTAAGGATTATAACGCATTTTCGACGGATCTCCCCAGTAGGTTAAAGTAAGGGAGCTATCCGCAACTAAAATGAATAAAATTAACGCTTGTTTTTTTAAATTTCTCAGCACTACATCAATCAAGCGTGACCATGATGTAACCTTGCAGCACCCGTTAGTGGATAGCAGAAGCCGCATTAAAATACAGAATAGTAATTTAGAACTTGTGTTGCTGACATTTGAATAATAATATTTAAGTGTCAAAAACAAATATGTATGCTCCCATATGATATAGGCACGTAATGTACGCTAGCTAAATGACAACACGATGCGCCACACCCAAAACGCATTACTTGTATTTGCTGCTTGTAATTGAATTCTGATTTGTTATAATTAGGTAGGCTATACAAATAGCACTATATTACGACCTTCAAGTCATAATTGAATTATAATGCACCCTTCCACTCTTTACCTGACTATTTCTTATACTCTCCAATCCGTTTAGAATTTGGAGGTTGTATCCAAATTCCAACGTGTATCTTGTCTGTATCGTGACAGGAATCACAGTTATAAAAACTGTTATTAATGTGATAGCAGTTAAGCAAAAAATAGCAGTTTATGATGTGTTAATTAAGTAAATGTTTTGCGTATGCAAATAATTAAATCTAAGCAAAGGGTAACAACGGAAAATTAACCACAAATGTAAATAAAACATCTCGATGAACTAGCACCAGTGATTTTCAACGAATCACTGCTTAAGTACGTAAATAACAGCTAGCTTGCATTTCCGTCGCTTGAATAAATACACTAGTCAAATTAAAAGTTTGAGCATAACAAACTTTGTAGTTTTCGGAAATTATAGTTTATTGTCGAGTTTAACGCTCTAGAAATGTTTAAATGAATTTTGAAAGCAAATATAAAAATTAAAAGACTCATGAAAAGAATTAGAGTCAATTAACAGACTATGCAACTTACAAATTTAACTGTTCGGAATACAAAAATCAAATTAAAAAATTAATATTAATTATTCTCGGCAAAATCACTGATTATCAGCTTGAAAAATTTTCGAAGCGAATTATAAGCAATATTTATGAAGTTATTATTCATTTCTGTATGTTTATTCAGTGTAGGAGACTTATTTTTACTTGTACTCAACAGCCATTTCTTTTACTAACGTGTTTGCTGAGAGCACCCATCCTATATGATCAAACGGATGGTCAAGGTCGCCTAGAAGCCGGAAAAACGAAGATAGCCAACTTGAAGAATGAGAACATCTTTGATTTCTCCTGAGAATATCCTGCTTCCGCGAAATATTATTGTCCGATTCTCAAGATGATTGTGTTTTAAAAAAAGATAATGATAAAAAGCCAAAAACATTTTTACAAGTGACGTTAAACAAAATGTAAATGTGCGCCTCAAAACTTAGCTGTATGCGACAATGTCATAATATCTCATTATTATACGTAGATGTTAATATAGGTTGTTATATTAATCAATTAAGCATGCATTAGATATATTTAGTTAAATTTATGTGCTATAACGACAGACTGTAGGGTTTCTTCTGTCGTTTTTCGTCTTTTCTTCCTCTCTCAAGTTAAAAAAAATAAAAAACACAGACATATAACGTTCCTTGTTTTGAGCAATACTGTCTTAACGTAAAATCAACGTAGTAACTGTTAACACCCCAAAACATCCTCTCCTCAATTCCTATCTTTTTTACCAAATATGGCATCGCGTGATATTTGCGGAAGGACTACGTGTTTCATGGTGAAACATCGAGATTGTGGAAGCAAGCCTTCCGGGGCGTTAGCGCAAGGCCCCTATATAAGGTCTAAGGTCATGAATTTTATAAGGAACAACACCCCAGGAGACAGAGAGTGAGTTGTTAGTCGACATCTAAGAAGCCACTCATACGTGAACTTAGAATTATCTCAACTAATCTATCAGGTTAGTAAAGTTTACTTTAGAACTTAGATTTTCTAGTAGATAAAACACACTTTATCCCCAGAGTTGTAACATGTCCTATTTTCATGTTTTCGTGCAATTGTCCAAGGTCTTCTTCAGGAAGATGTTGAAACTTCATTATTAGATAATTAACTG
>JAGDQP010051819.1:0-13929 GCA_022664845.1 Lepisma saccharinum | reverse complement strand
CAGTTTGCACTGCCACATGCTTCACCCATATTTTACCACTAATCTTCCGAGTTTCTCGCGTGCATTGATCTAATTGAGTTTGTGTATCAACATCAATTACTTTCAATTGGCTTACCCAATTCTCCGATGGTAATTGAATTTCAATATTTGTGGATTTAATTTCATTAGAAACAGTCGTATCATCACACTGAAATAGACCTGTCTCACACATTATTTCCTGCTGTATCTTAGAATTGCTGGGAACTTGGTTCATATTAAACCTAAAGTAACATGCAAAATTATATTTTTTACATTTCCAGCAAATAGCATTTCTTGCAGGACATATGCTCTGAACCTTATGCACTAATCCACATCTTGTACACCTTATTATGTTGTTACTCCATGATTTATCTGAATCCATTCGCTTACTATAAATACGCCGGATACTAGAATTGTATCACTCGTTTGACTTGTTGCATACGTCCATAATATTTGAATCCAAATTAATATTTAGATAAGTCCATTATTTCTGCACGTAACATTAAATTAATAACTTCATTCAACGTGATACCCTCCATAGCCAGAAGTACGGAGGTAATAAGTTTAGATTGCATTAATTTTTTCATTTGTTCTAATTATATTTTAATAATTATTATTTTTTATTTATTTGAATCGATTATATTTAAAGCGTAGCATTGAACATGGTAAGAAGAGGGATGGCACTCCCTGAGAAAAAAATCATTTTTACCTTGAAAAATTAGTATAAATTGTTATACTAAAGGGGTTAAACAATAATTGCGACGAACAGCTAACACTTGAGGAAATTGTCGAAAAAATATAGAGCGGAAATAGGTGGCGACGTACCCGAGGACGTGTGTCACAAAACCGCACTGAAGTGTTCTGACGCATACATGCAATGGATATATTTCACATGCCAAGCACACCACATGGAATGCTTATTTTGACCTATCGAACATAAACTCGATGTTGTCATATCTTCTCAATGCACCTTTTATGTTCTCAATATAACCACAGGCTACTTTCTATAAAATTTAGTGTACATGCCAACATGTATTAGAATGTGGAAATATCAGTTACACTTACAATACTGGACGTAACAGAGCACACGCAGTTCGTAATAGAGAATATATTTGAGATAATAATAGCCCACTCCATTTAGGCGAACACTTTGATTATTCCGGTTTATAGGTTATCCGGAAACCTCCAACACTTTTATCCGAATAATCCCGACTCGACCCTATAATACATCACTTACAAAATTGAAATAATATATTGTTTTTTTTAAGCGGCGTAGGAGATTCCACTTGACAATTTCCAGCTTGTAGAATTTTCGTTTACCTCTAAAATAACTTTCGTGATTAGTTATTTCCATAAATTCTACCGTTTAGGAATAATCACAGATAATTAAAATGTAGAGAACTGTCAAAGTGCAGAGCTTACGACATGTTTTTCACTCAAAGTTATTTACACTTAAGCAGTATATTCAACACATTGAAAACCTTCTATTTAAGGTTTCCAAGTTGACGTTTTTCTACTCATTCAATGAACGACATTGCTTTTTCAAAGACAAATACTTGAGTTTTGCATTCTGTCTACTAAAATGAATCCAATAATCACCGAGAAAGAAGCTGCTGACGTGATATTGGTCAGATCAAAATTTAGCTAACGTACCGGTACGTTCATACGAAATATCAAAACATTTCACTTAAAGTTATGAAAATGTTAATATGTAGATTCCAACTAAGCGAAATATCAAACTTATTTTGTATTGAAATTTTCAACTGACTCTCCCAAGAAATTTCTAGTATGCTACTGGTTTCTCAAATACCATTAATCAATTCTTGCCATCTCATTATTTGTTTCATAGCTGTAAGTCAAAAAGTATCTGAGAGATGTGAGTGGAACGGAATTAATTTGAGTTGATTTATTACCTTTTTGCTTCTCATAACAAGTGGGGAAGATGATGTTGGAAAGTAGTCGGACAGGGCCTATTTAGGAGATACTATCTCGGGGGAAAAGAAGTTAACCCACTGCATATATTATTCGAATTGTAATATGGGGCATCCTTCTGGATTAGAAATCTTGTTTGGAAACAGCATTAATTCATAAGATGTAACCGGGGGGAGGGAGAAAAACGTCCACAACTTATCGCTCTTAGTTTCACGTGCCGCATGAATAAACCACCCGATCAACGATGGTCATTAAAACGTACACACTCGAAGATCTGAACGTTGCTCAGTTTGTGTTCGTTAGCGCTGCGCAATGTACAGAGAAATACAATGAAATTAATGTGCAGTAGTTTAACATGAAAATTCGGAGCTGCTGCTTCTACAGCTTCCTTTTGACAGTAAGACAGATATTGTAAAACATTTTGTTAAGGAATAATGTGGCTGAAGTTGGATTTACAAGTCTCTAATGATGATAGTAAATGCGTAGGAAGTGTCGAGTAAGCCAGGTTCTGGTCGGCCGAGGAAGAAATTAGACAGAACTGAGAACCGAGTTATGCAAAGAACCCTGCATACGAAAGCCATCTTCAGCTACAGACAACTGGGGAAGAAACTCAGGAACTATCGCAAAACGACGAAGAAGGTAGTGCAATATATCGGATACATAGAAAGAAAACAGAAAACTGGCCCTGAAGTAAAGCCTGATGAAAAGAAGTAGCTAGAAATGTTATTAATTCCGATGTTTCATATAAATACATTTTATATTCACCTTATATGAGGTTATTGAAGTGCATTTTTAAATTGATATTGTCATACAAAGTTTTTCTTATCTTCTCTTATATTTTCTTCCAGTTCATACAACGTTTCAACAATTTGGATGAATTTATGTTTAATGTTTAAAAATAATTGTGATTCGTTAGATTTTATTCAAGCTCTGTAGCAAGCAAGATGACATGTAGCTAGAAATCTTGATACCTGATACAAATCTTGATTACATAATACTACTAACAACACAGCAATGTAAACGGTATTCGAATGGTTGTTTTCCAGGAAACTACACATTGTTTTTCCTCATATACATATGTGGAAAAATACATATGTTACTTTTATACCATAAGGTTATAAGTTGTATACTATTTGTCATTAGTTCAAGGTTCACTTCACCTTAGTCTATCATCTGAGACGCAAATGCATGGCAAATCAACTTGTAAAAAATGACAGCGTATTAGTCAGGGCGAGTCAAGAAAGGTCACGTGACGGTTATACTTGCGGCGTGATCAGCGGTGCCTCCCTCTTCCATTGAACATTCGAAGTCGACAGGCCGCCCCCTGTTTAGTTTCTTTTTTCAGTCTGCTAAAGAGAGGAAGCGGAAATGATGTGCATACACAGGACGGCGCTTTAGGAGATGCATCCAAATTTCACAGATTTTGAAAGAATAAAGTGCAAGTGCAATATTAGATTAGTGCCTCATCCTAAAATCATAAAATAAACCTATCAGGTTATTCTTGGAAACAAAGCTCGTTCTTCTCTCGATAACTGATTTTTTAAACCTATTTTTCTTGGGCGCCCCTTCAGTGCTGATGCCCTAGGCACGTGCGTACTGTGCCTGTGCGTTAATCCGTCCCTGATAAGCACATTACTAAAATTAACTATGTAAATATTCCTCACACATATAGTAAGGTCCTTCTAATAATACATTGTAAAATAATCACATAAGTTTTCCAGTATCATGTATATTTTCTTACCTCCATAGGAAGTTTATTGTAGAACCAAAATCCTTAAACAGGTGGGATTTAGCAAAGGGTGAAGTTTTGTGTTGTGATATCTGCATGTTTTCTCTACATCTGGTTGTCTCTTCATCCAAATCTGCTGCTTATTGAATTTGTTTAAATTTTGTCTGGTGTATTAATTTAAACTTCCATGGTGGCCAGGATTTTGAACTCTTCCCTTTTTCTTCGTTTTTACGTACTTCGTAACATATACAATTTCTGGTGGTTTTTGACACAAATATTGATGCTTTGCAGACGCTTTTTAGCAAGAATTTTGCTCTCGTGAGTTATGAACTATGCTCAACGGGCCAATAGTCTAATATGCTGAGAGCTATATCGACTCACCAAGCGTGTTAGATTAGAACCAGGCGTCTGTACGGCATATCCTTATTTAGCAGAAACCGGTAGTCACCTAATTGTCAAGAGCATTCTACTTAGACGTGCAGGCTATATCTTGATGCAAGGTAACTAATTACCAACAAGAAATACATTTAGAAAATAACTCAATACGCATGGGGTGATTAATTACTCTTGAATATAATATTGTTTATCAGAAAATCTCTTAACAAACCCTGTCAGCGTGATTAATTTTCCTGAAAATGATACGTTAAGAACAGCTATATTGTAGGGCCTTTGTAACCAACCACTTATACATTATTAGGTAGAAACTCCGCATATGTATTTATTTTCATGAAGTGAGAATGTTGTGCAAAATGCTCGAGTCCTTTGGAAGTTTCCACATACTTTTTATGGAAGAGAAATCAGTGTTAAGTGAAAGGCACCACAAAGCACAAAATAAGGTTAGTGTACAAGGGTATATATAAATAATGTATTAAAAATTTACCAGAGTTAAAGTATATAGCATCTGAATATAAAAGTAAGACTAGAAATGTAAATGCAAATATATCTGTCTTCTATCTTGCTACAGTTTTAATATTCGTATGTTATTCAGAATCTACTCTCTTGAAAAACAATAGCATTAGTTAAAATTTAGTTATGATTTTTAACAGTTTGGTAGTATATTCATGTGCTATGTACAACAGCCAAGCAGAATTTTAAAGCTTTTCTTTTCTTTTTTTTTTTTAAATATAAAACAAGCATGAAAACAAAGCTTTGTACATAGTATAAGGGTCTATAATCTTAAAGTTTCTTCTGGAAAGTTCCTGTTACAATATTTCCTCTGTTTTATATCCGTTCTTTGTAATTTGAAATACTGTTCTATAATTATTAGCATGTCTTATTTACAGAATGAAGTTTAGCCACATATTTCTATATATTTGTTGTCTATTCCAAAATACAGCAATAAAAAATGTAAGGAAAGTGTACAAGACGTGAGTTAATACAAAGTATCACAGTATGTGTTACAGCGACCTCTTCCTCCAACGTTGCCAACCTCGGAACGCAAGAAGGCCGTACACCACTTGAAAATAGGTCGTATTTTTTACCTCAGGGCCGTATATTTGAATCATACCTCAAGTTAACATTTTACTACTACAATTTCCAAGTTATCATTCTATATTTTAGGGAATATGAGAACAATTATATGGGAGAAAATGTTTAAAAGTAAGTAATTTGTGATTCAAGAAATTAAGCTAAAATTCTGAATGAATTCCCTATTTTAGCTACAAAAGCAATTTGAATTTAAGGTAAAAGTAAGTTGACTTTTCACTCACCATACTTAGTTGTCGAAAGTGAAGGGGTCGTCTTCGTCGTCATCAGCATCTCCATCATCACCGCATAGATTGCTGCTTTGTTGTTGAGAAGGTTGCTTAGGAATCCCATAAAGACAATGCTTTGTCATTGATTTGAGCATGTCTTCAGTGGCAATAAAATCTCGACATGTTGAGCCATTATTCTGGACGCACTGATTTGATAACACACATGCACTAATTGTTGATGTTAAAAGTCGATTTCTCTGTTTCACTTTTATCAAATTTATTTTACATCTGAAATTCCTTTAACTCTGCCTGACGTTTTGCACTAGCTCCAAAATAATTATAAATACTGCGAGCTAAGTCCTCACAACTTCTAGGGAGGTATTTGCAAGCCTCACTTGCACAGAGATAAAGTGAGTGACATACACACTTTAATACGATTATACCGGGACACCTATCTTTAAAACGAGTCATGACCGAATTCCCCGAACCCATCATTACGTTGCACCCATCCGAAGCAAACCCAACACAGTTTTCCAAAGGAATGTCAAATTCTGATATAGAGTTAATAATACCCTGAAATAAATTTTCACTAGTTGCACCTTGATTCATTTTACCGGAGTTCGCATCGTCATTAACATTGTTGAGGTTCCAAAATTTGCTTACAATTTTATTTGAGGCAGAATCGAAATAACGGACCACAACACACGAAGTTTTCACACGCGATATCCGTAGATACGTCTGTTAGGACACTGAATTTTACAGACTTTAACGCGTTCGCTAATTCCGTTTCATGACACCTACCTATAACATTTTTCACGATTGCTGTACACTTGGTGCGTTTCATTTGCATTTATTCTGCAATTTTTGAATCAGGGAAAGACTGTTTTATCACGTCTTGCAAGTGGTCCATTGCTTTAAATGATATATTATGCTCTGCTAGGAAACCCGCGAACTTAATTTCTGCTACGTGGGCCAGTTTATCTACACTCGTGAGATGGTCCTCTTTTATTAAAAATGAACTTAAATTACGCTGACTAGAAAACGACACACTTTTCATGTTTTTTATGTGACTTTCACTTTTGTCGTGCCTTTTCACATTACTTAAATCCGATACAAAACTTACGTTACATACTTTACACTTAGCTTTATCCTCAGTCACTGGATCACGACATAACCAATTCTTGTATTCTGGATTTTTTCCCACGCTTCTCTGTATCGTTGTTTTCTTCTTTCAGGTTTAGTCTTGCTCTTTCTTGGTGTAGATGCACCACATTCGTCCTCGGAGTCCATCCTTATTTACTTACAAAAGTCGTATAATCTAATAATATCACTAACCTTTATGAAAATTTTAACGCACTAAAAAAACATAAAACACAGAAAACTTTTACATTCACCCGACACTAATCACACTATGCACAGCCCGATCGTCATCTGTTACAGATGTAAGCAAGTTACAGCTTACAGCGAGCGAGCGACATTGATCCAATTCAACTTCTCTTCACTGTCTTCAGAACCAACGGGACTTCCCCGAAAAGAAAGCCAAGCCAACGGAACATTCCCGAAGCGAAAGCCAACGGGAAATACCCGAAAAGCAATTCTCAATCTCATCGCTGTTGTAATAGGCCTACTCACCTGACTTCAATGCTTAACGCTGCTGATCGCTAGGTCACCAGATTACCCTTTCAATTGAAGAAATATTTTTAGTTAACTATTCCTTTGTCTATTTGATGTGATATTTAGTTTTTTTAATTTTCAATTTTGCCCAGGGCCGTATAAATTGCGTACGGCCCTGCATTTGGGCCGTAAGCCGTACAGAGGGGTGAAATTACCATACAAATACGGCCAGGGCCGTACGGTTGGCAACGCTGTCTTCCTCCCACAGTTAAAATTGATAAACTATGGTAACGTGTCAAAGAAGCATGGTTCACATACTCCAGAATATCTTCCAAGGATTCATTGTACGCGCGCCATGCTGAAGCAGGTCTGAACACCCATGGCGGCCCAGAGGCAATTGGCCAATGAGCAATTCTATTCCGTTTTTGCCACCTTGTGACGCTTTGCTGAAAACGGTAAATTTAATAAATTTCTACCTCTACCTTACGGTATTTATTTGTCAAATGTGAGGCTGCTATATTCTTTTATTTACTGCTGTTGCTTTTTAATAGTTATTCTTTCAATTCATTAGTAATTCAACACGTTTTTTTTTTCGTTTGTTTGTTTCAGAGACGCTAAGCATTAGATGTGGTGTACTTCCTTTGTATTATCGAAGTAAACAAGAAATATGGAATTTAGTGACAACACAATATTTGCCAGCTGCGCGGTCTCGAAAAAGTTGAAAGAAGTGAAAGACGAGAAGATGGAAGTGGTGCACACTTTTGTTGAGGTAAGTGCTTAACGGAGCTAATTTGATGGCCAGTCGTTTATAAGAAACATATTCTAAGTTTTTATTGAAAACTGTTGTCAGACGTTCCATATTTTTCTGGGACAGTTTTGTTTTCAATAGGTCAAGACTAACTGCTGCATCTTCAATGTGTATTTGTGCATTGTGCGTCAACTGCAGGATTGAACAATGTTCTCTCCATAACCCAGCTACTGACTTAGAAAAAAAATGAGCGCCTGATTAAAAAAGAATCCAACTTTTCGTCCTGCTTTTTTTTTTTGTCATTTGGCGGCTCCTGATGATGATTAATCATTAATAAATCGTTAAAATGCCAGATTTTGGTAGAAATAACCATTTTGAATAATAAAATTTGTGCTAGGGCTCGCGGAAACAAAATTGTATTTTTTAAGTGTGTATTCAATCGATTCTGGCTTGGAGTAAAGATCATATATTGAATTGCGTTGCGATGGGACGATTAAATTCAACCGAAAATTCATGTTCCTTGCTCGATCTTAATAACATCGCTAATCGCAAACTTTTCAAATACACACGTTACGATAAACTAAGAACATCCCTGTTTTTTATAACAGTATATATATACGATTGTTAGCTTAAATAGATTTCAAAGAATTGGGTGTTACAGAAACACGAGTCGCGCTTTTGCAACTTATTTTATTTTTTCTCTCAATATTAAAAGCTGCTATTCAATATTAAAATGTATTTGAAATTTGTTCGAAATATTTAATTTAGTGTATTATAATAAGGGAATATGTTTTGGGTATCCAGCGATATTCTCTTTGCTTGATTCTCTCATTCTATTCTTTGCCTGGGTATACCGGAAAATCAAATATATTAATTTCGCTTTTCTATTACAAAATAAATTACTATCACTTTATTATTAATGTGCAATGCAAGGCGAACCGAATCTTTGCTATATTGGTCTATTCGACCATTATTTACACTAGCCCATTGAACCAGAATCCATTGCAGAGAGGCCAAAAAGCATAATGAATGAGTTTGACTTATTTTTGCTATGAATCTGCGAATCGTTAGGAACCTCTGATTGCCGTGAAATACCTGAAGCTTCTGTAAACCATTAAGTGAATATAGTGAAACTGCCAAATATCTGCTCTTGTGAAGAAAATGTTAGACAATCAATTTCGTCATAAAGCCGCGATTGTTTGCCTGCTTTTTTTTCTCGAAAATTTCTGTTTTTTTCATTCTTTAAATCAGAAACACCAACAAGTAAATTATATCAACATCTCACTTGACGGTTATTTCAACTTTCAATTTAACTCATGCCGAAAGTTATATTACACGTGCTTGCGCGTTTATATAGGGTTGTACTTGAAACTGAATAATAAAATATTAATATCAAATTAAACGTCCAAAACCATATGGTGAGTCTTCTGATATCAGAGTAGTTTTGGGAATACATCTCCGTGGGGGAGAGCAAATTCAAAATT
The DNA here is from genome assembly GCA_022664845.1 of Lepisma saccharinum. Classification (NCBI taxonomy): domain Eukaryota; kingdom Metazoa; phylum Arthropoda; class Insecta; order Zygentoma; family Lepismatidae; genus Lepisma; species Lepisma saccharinum. Next base: position 4,710 of record JAGDQP010051819.1, on the reverse strand, counting down.
TTAAATAGAAACATGGGTTGATTTTATGTTTTATGAAGCGAACTTAAAGATTTGAATAACTTTCGGAGCACACATTTTTTTTACATATCTGTAGTTACAAAAGCTACTTGGTAAGTTAACTGCTGTCCTAGAAATTAAATCTTGCACCTGTAAACAGTTCGAAATAACACACAGTACTTTGGGATGTGGTGAGTGAAAGAGTTATAGATGAGTAGATATATAATCTGTAAATATGAATTGTTAGTTTATTATGATCATATCTAAGTGGACGTGGCTGCATATTGATAGAAAAAGCATTAATGTGGAAAGAGTGGAATGTATAACATTTAGGTTTGAAAATTGATCAACATCTTTCTTGGGAATCGCATATTACATTTTTTTTTGAAAAAGTAATCCCTATTGTTGGAATAATGCATCTTTTCAAGAACGTTTTATCGTTCAATGTAAAAAATGGTTTATAACGCATTTATACAAAATCATCCGATATACTTATGTACAATCTAGGGTCACACAAAAACAAGGTTTACAAACTTATTTTGTTAGAGAAAAAGTTATTATAATAACGTTTGGTTATCAGTTGTAAGAGTTTGTTTTATGAAACAAATGTGTTTTTTTTGCGCTAGAAGTAATGCTTAAACCTCATTCATGTATCTACGTTCATAAAGCTCTGGGTGAAAATTTGCACAGTATTTATAAAACGGAACGAAGTGCGTGGATATAGGACCAGACAAATATAGCAAATCAGCATTGATAACATTAAAACTTCTACTTACGGTACAAAAAGTGTTAAATTCGTCAAAAAATATAATACTTTGCCTAAACACATAAGGACCATAAAAACTATTCCCAAATTTAAAAATCAAGTAAAAAATACTTGTACTTTTTAAAGATACATAAATTATTTTGTCAAAATATTACTGAGAACTTTTATAGATACATAAAAAGCCTTATTAACATCTTTTCAAATTATTGCTTTGCAATAACGACACCCATTTTAGTATTAAGTGATAACTTGCACGTATTAACTACTAACTTTCGCTGAATATTCGTAACCATACAAGTATGCTGATAAAATAATCTGAGAGATTATTAACGTTAGCAGAGTGAGATCATAGATATAAGATTTAACAGCGTTTTTCACATATAAAATATTGAATGGTGTGACAAATCTTAAAACAAATATTTATATTATTTTAGTCTCATCTCTGCAGCTGGCGTCTGAAGCTAATAATCTGAGAGTGAGCGGATGCTACATGTTTATCCCTAGATGCGGTTTCTAGAAGTAACAATTGTTTATTTTAAACTAGTTTCTATTTTTCAAACAGTTATGCAGTTCAGTTGGTGCAAAGATCGAAGATATTGTAGATCCATTACCCTGCGAAGAAACAATTGTGTCGGCAGAAATGTCATTAGTCAATGCCACTAAGCTTGAAGTTAAAAGCGAGTGGTCAGCAGATAATTGCGGGATAAAACAGGATCATGCATCTGAAACTACATTTGTATATTGTGAAGAGCATTTGGAGAATTCTGAATCGTCTGTCTATGTAAGTATATGCAAATTCTGTTATTAGTTCCATTCATTCTTCATATAGCCTGCATAACGTTTGTTTTTAACTTGTAGGAAGTTTTGGATAGTACTTTAGTTTAAAAAATATGATTACCAATCATCCGTTGATACTCTACGTTATGCCCCTTTTGAATAAGTTCAAGCAGTATAACTAATATTAAGAATACTTTGGATTCGTTAGACCTTATGCTGTATACATAGATCCGAGACCAAAATGCGAATCAAAGACCTCTTACTACTAAGTTCATATTTAAAAATCAATTTTTATTTATATAATAGAATTTTGCTAGCGACATTGAAACCTGCAAACTTCTATATTACGTAAACCACTTATTAGTTATTCCAAGGAAATCTAGATTCACTTAAGAATCTTAAACCCTTCAAGCCGCTGAAATTCCTGGAATATAAACAAATCTTCATACTATTTTACAAGGATTTCAGGGGATAATTTTGAAATTTCTTCAGGATCTATCAAATTTGTTTTACCGAAGTTTGCAAAGCTCTGATTATTATTATTCTCACTGCGAATGATAGATTTCGCGTAGCATTAGTTGGATGTTTAATTTTAAGCGTTTCTCTAATTTATTATTTATAAGAGTTAAAAGAACAATAATACAAAAGAGTTTAACTTTCAACTATTCTGTGTCAGGCTTTCGTTTCATGAAACAATGTTGTTATATTTAAAAACTAATTGTATTCATAAATTTGTCCCTTAATCCAGTTTATTACTTTTGGTAAAATACTTGTTTGGCTTTATCAAAATCTCAATTAGGTATATCTATCACATACAACACTTCAAAACAACTGTTTAAACCATGTTCCTTCTGCAAATATACATTATTCCACGTGCAGAATATGTAATAATCCATATCGTATTTTTCAACCGTATAGTTTTCATCAATCATATTTTTATGTTTGTCATAAATTTTCTTTCCACAAATGAACAATAACCAAAATTTATTTTTTCGTCTATTTATCTTTAAATAAATTTGAACAAACACACACACACATACGTATATATAACTGATGAACGCACATCACGAGATTACTTACATAAATCAAGGATGAACAAATCGTTTCTGCGCTATTTACTGCCTACAGCTTAGGAAACAAAGCTCTGGAGCTGGGTATTTCCAACAATATTAAAAATAACTGCTGCAGCATATTATTTATAAATGAAAAAGCGTCAAAAACCGTCAAACTGTTATCACGCTCGTGTTTGTGCCTATGTATTTATGTTTGTGCGTATGTGTTTGAGACAGACTGAAAGAGAAAGCTAAATTGGTTAATAGTGTGCAAATATAAATTGTCAGTTGATTAAGATCATTCTACCAAAGGACGTAGGTGCCTGTGTGGAAGAATAATAATGACAACGCCCATTACAGTAGTAAATATTAACTTGATATGCATATATACAGGGTGGTAAGCTTACGGACCGACAAACTTCGGGAGGTGATAGTACAGTGAAAAATAAAGAAAAAAGTCCCAGACAACGGGGGGGAAATTCTGAGGCGTTACGGAGCTACAGCGTGCCGAAAGCGTGGGAAAATGAACTTCAGAGTAGATTATTGCGAAGACGAAAAATCGGAGAGTAGGCGGTTGAGAGTAAATTAGAGGAAGTCACACCCGGGCTATCCAAAAATGCATATTGGAAAATTCTACAAGCAGGGCGCAAGGGATTCCCCAAAGGAAGTAGGGGATTCCCAGAAATTCTTCCAAGTAAAGATGGGTCGAAAGGACCACAAATGGGACGATTTGCCAACAGGTAACAATAATTCATTGCCGGCACATCGATATCTCAACGAGAATTAATGTTATGACCATTTTTATAAAATAATGTGTGGTTGCATATCAGACAGGGGTGATAATTAACGACAGTCAACGAGCGTTTGGCTTATTTATTAGCAGTGAGAGAAACTAGGAGTATCCAGTCGGATGGTGGTGAGTACGCATCTCAACAGATGCAGTGTAGTAAAAAAAGATGTCCTCTTTGGTCGAGTGGTCAGTGCTATCAGGCTTCCGTGATGTCACAGCAGTCTTGCATTGAAACCCGCCTGGAAAAGAATCAGGTGTATGATTAAAGCGTAACAGAATGCAAAGGATGGACGGAGGGTATTCGTTAATGCAAAGTAACGTTCGACTGGTTAGTAGAAAGAACGCAATCTAATACAGTAGCCAAAGAAGGAAGACATGGAAGATAGAAAATAAACACGCGTGTGTATAGACATCAGGTGTCAACCGATGCAAGGCAAAAAGTAGAAAGTTTTCCATACGATGTCACAAGCTTAAATAGTTCAATCTGTATATTCTACACAAGAAAAATGCGTTAACGGGCATAACGAATTCTAGCTGCGTCGTAAACGTCCAAAAGTAACTTTGTAACTGGAGTTGTGGCCATTGCCGTCCGGAGCAATGGGAGAATGTAGTGAGTGTATGTAGCAATGTGTAGCTCAGTATGTTGTTGGAAAATACACTTGGCAATATCATAAAAAGAGAAGTTAGGGGTGTTGGAATACATTATTGATTAAATGACTCGGACTGACCGAGAGGTTAGGTTGCGTGCTTCGTGTCCCGGTCACGAGTTCAACTTCCGTCCGAGTCTCCTGAAAGCAGTCGTTCGGAGCCAACTTGACCACATATTGTAGGTTTCGTCCTTAGATGCGCACCAGCTCCTTTATAACTCGTATAACAATTCAATCAAGCACGAGACCCCAGGAGTGAATAGTATTTTGTCTGCTTCGCGTTGGAGCGGATTTCAGGACCTACACAGAAATGTGGATGGTTATAGGCAATTCTAGCACATAAACTACGATACATGAATCAATCTAATGCATAATCACGGGAGAAGAGCGGAGACGAGGGTAGCGACCACAGTTTTTAATTAATTGCTAGGTGACGAGACGATGATTTGGCATTGACACTCCATCACATACAAATAACGTCCTTACGACAAATTCTGTATTTTCAGCTATAATCTGATCCTTTCCGTTCACACTCGTGTAACGGACAGAGTCGCAATCACAATCGAATCTGCCCCCTTGACAAAAATACCATTGCTACCTGACACAGGCTAAAGAGCGTCAATACTCATACACGGGAAAATACACAATAAAGCGTTCGTACAAACTAGCACGCAAAACATT
>JAGDQP010051818.1:2829-13929 GCA_022664845.1 Lepisma saccharinum | reverse complement strand
ATATATATATATAATTAGTGTGCAGTCTTTGTTCCATATCTCAGGGTGCCCAAAGTCTATATGTTGCTGGAGACAGAATTACCAAGCAGGCCATATTAGATGGTTTTCTTTATATTAATTTGTAAGGGAATTTTAAGTTCTAATATTTGTTTAGGTTTGAGAACATTTCAGTTCTGAAGATGAGTCATTGTGGGGTGTTACGTGTTTTGGAAGTCGAATTTAATTTGTCTAAGAAGTTCTGGTTTTCCTGAAAAGGTGTGGGGCCTTAAGGGAGGCCTTTGTTTTTTAAATATTTGTTCATAAGTTTTGTCTTCCCTCTCCCTGAGACATGATTTTTGTTGTTGTTGTTCAGAGGAGGTCCATTGCTTTTGCCTTTGCTATGTTTTCCCCAGTTTTGTGTGTTCAATGTACTTTTTTTTTTGCATGTTTCTATGTGTAGATCCAATTTTTATTTAACTTGTGGGGTTACATCATTATAAGAGTTTTTCCGCCATAATGCTTATTTTGCCTGAGACATCACGCAGAATGTCGTCAGTTAGTTGGTTGAGTTCTTGGGGAGTTTTCGTTACCCAGAAGACGAAGCTGCTTTTCTTATTTGGATGAGACTTGATTTACTTAATCTCTTACTTTTTCTATCCTGCCTCAGTATCAGTGGATGCAAGATTTCTGCCTCTAGCCGGACTTGCATCCGGATTGTTTAGTGGTGTCCACCTGAAGACACTGAGCTCAATATGATATGTCCACAGTATTAATACACAGGCTGCTTTAATCAGCTATTTATTCTTATCTTGTCATTGGAAATTTTTGTCACTGCCGATCACCACTGCCTCTAACGAATATTTTTTATGTTCTAAAAAGACTGAAAAACTACTTTTGGTCATCAATTTCCGATGATCGACTCGCCTCGTTGATGATTTGGCTGTGGAGCGGAAAGAAATTGAGAAAATTTATATTGATGATCTTTTTAAGGATTGCTAAAATAAAGCCAAGATACATTAGTGCTTTTCATCTGCTGTAAATAACACATTACAAAAAGTTGACACTTAAAATATCCTTATTTTTATATCAGATGTAAGTGTTACTTGTTTTAGCTACAATGTGTTAACCGTACAAGATGCCTGTGAATTACGTACAGGGATTCCGACACAATTTTCAGTTTCTGGAGTGTAAAGTCAAAATTGGGAGTGTATAGGTGGAAATTTGCACGTTTTCTGTCGATTTTTTACCGTAATTTTTTAAAGTTCGGGGTGCTCTCGAGATGTTGCGGGGTAACATCCCCACAGGGGGTAGTTTGACAGAGTCACTGATTACGTATATGCAGAGTATGAAGTAAAAACTACGCTTGGAAATAGGTGGGATGCATCAAGCGATGTATCATAAGTGCAATGATGCCACTGTTTTTTTGGGGGGGGGAGTATAATAAAGAAATAAAATGAATGCTCTTCTATCCCCCAGCCTTCACACAGAGATCTCTTAAAATCAATAGATTACTCTTATTTTCCAATAGTACGGAATAACTCACTAAATCAACACTGCTTTGTCAGTTTTTGAAGCGTGAAAACAATTTATTTATAAGATTTTATTTTCGTAATTTGTAATATGCCTATGTATAATTTAACAACCTCTATACGTACATAAAATTGAAAGTGACTATGTTTGCGTGAGCATCACGCCAGAACGGTTTGACCGATTGGAAGTACTTTTAGCACATGATCAGATATTAGATCCGTGTGGGAAGTTATCATATCAGTAGCCATCTTGGATTCAAAATGAGCGCTCAAAAATCATTTTCCACACAGTTTGAGCTAGAGATACGAAATTTGGTATGAAGGTATATCATCACGAGTAGGTTACAATAAATGGGGCAAAACTTTCCAATGAGGAGCAGGCCCGGGGGGGTTATGGGGGCAAATCTCCATTATGGGGGTGCAGCCCCCCGCAGAGTCTGGTTACGATAAACGGGGCACAGCTCTAAAAATGCCCAAGTTCGGGGCGCAGCCCGCCACGGGGAAGAGAGGCATTCGCTACAGTCCCGATTACTGTTGATAGCTTTATTCACACCGCACCAACGAGCGGGCAAATCAAAAGACCTTCCCTATAGGGAGCAGCCCCGCGGAGAGGTTTTGGAGGAAAATTTGTACCGTTGGGGCTCAGCCCCTTGAGTCTGGTTAAGATAAAGGGGGCTAATTCCCCCAAAACTTTCGAAGTTAGGGGCGCAGCCCGCCACGGGGAAGTGAGCATTGGTGACAGTCCCAATGACTGTTGCCAACACATTTTATTCAACCCGCTTCAACGAGCGGGCAAATCAGCTAGTGATATATACGTATATTTAATAATAATTGTCATTAAGTTAGTTAAATAATGGCATTTAGGGTTTAAATGAATAAGCTCGATCGCAGGTCCGAGTCCGATTTAGGACAGTCCGAGTCCGAAGAAAAAGTCCGAGTCCAAATAAAAGGTAAGAGACCGAATAAAAAGTCCGAGTCCGGTTTCGGACTGTCCGACAAAATAGTCCGCGGATTCATACTTTTTAGAAGTCCGAAAAAAGAGTCCGAAGGCCGGATATTAAAAAGTCCGGATTTGAACAAGCCTAGTTTCAACAACTGGTTGACAGGCGGCCGCTGTTTTGTGACCATACTATTTTCAGATTTTCATCCGTTGGAAACTTATTTAATGTATAGGTGTGCGTACAGCGAGGTACATAACATTGTTGGTATATATATACCTTCCTGCTTCCTTGTCCTTGTCAGCAGTACTTAAGGCCCGTTTTCATAGACATTTCTTGAGCAAATGCTTGAGTAAATTGGCTCGACTTAAGTTAAAATTCGTTTCATAGTGGTTACCTTCGAGCTCAACCTTCGAGGAATAACTTGGCCAAGAGAAGTAGCGTTTGTCCCGACTTCCTTGGTTGATAATTTCAGTTTCATAGACATATCTCAAGACACTGCTTGTGCGTGCTTGTTTCATAAAGGATTCCAAGACTTGGCTGAGTAAAGGAAAGGAGTAATTTTTTACGACTTGGCCAAGGAAGGCCGATGGCAGTCTTGAGTTATCAAATATAACAGAAAAATGGATGATTGGGTATTAAACCGATATCGTTGGATGGAATTGTATGAGGAAAATTATAATTATCGCCTACCAAAGCGTTACGTTAGGAATTTTCTGGACCTGTTCGATTAGTGGAATGAAAGAGAATTCAGGAGGAGCTACCGGTTCACAAAATAAGTTGTCACGCACGTTATACAAGGTGTGGCTATTAATATCCAGGACTGACGTCACAGCACGAAACCGATCACTCGCCCGAGAGAGGCGCTGCTGGTATCCGGAAGGTAGTACATCTGGACATGCTCCCTGAAGCGCGCGCCAGTTGGAAACAAGAGCTTGGCTGGGAAGGACGCGTGGAAACGTATCTGGTGAAGTGTTGTTGTCGAAGTGGTAAAGTGGTGTGGAAGTACAGAAATGGAGCAAAGGGTGAACATCAAATTCTGCTTCAAACTGAGCAAAAGTGCGACAAAAACACATGCAATGTTGAAGCAAGTGTATGCTGAGCAAGCATTATCCCGTTCCCGCACATTTGAATGGTATGAACGTTTTCGGGACGGGCGCGAAAGTGTTGAGGATGACGCCCACACCGGAAGGCCGATTTCCGTGCGTACGCCTGAAACAATTGAGAAAGTTCGCGAGCTTGTAACGTGGGATCGGCGACTGACTATTCGAATACTGGCCAGTGAACTGAACATCGACAAAGAGGTGGTTCGCCAAATTCTGACGCAAGACCTAGGGAAACGCAAGGTGTGTTCCAGATTTGTTCCGCACTGTTTATCGGACGAACAAAAGCAACTCAGAATGGACACGTGTGGTAAACTCATCGACAACGCTGACGCTGACCCTGCTTTCCTGGATTCGATAGTAACGGGTGACGAATCGTGGTGCTACCAATACGACCCTGAAACCAAGAGACAGAGCGCAGAATGGCGATCTCCCAGCTCCCCTAAACAGAAAAACTTTCGATTTAAAAAATCAAAGGTCAAAGTCATGTTAGTCGCTTTCTTCGATAGTGAAGGACTTATTCATCATGAATTTGTTCCACCTGGCACGACTGTTACAGGACAGTATTACGCAGAAGTTCTTGCCCGACTCCGACAAAGAATTCGCAGAGTACGTTCCCGTTTTCGACAGAATGGGAGTTGGTTTCTGTTGCACGACAACGCCCGCCCCCACATTGCGTTGCCAGTGAAGCGGTTGTTGGTTTAAGCATGAGATAGTGGAGCTGCATCATCCGCCATACTCTCCTGACTTGGCCCCCGCAGGCTTTATTTTGTTCCCAAAACTCAAAACTGTGATGAAAGGAACACGGTTTGTGGATGTTGAAGACATCAAGAAGCACGTGACGTCGACATTGAAGAGCCTTCCGAAAGTTGACTTTCAAAGTTGTTTCCACAACTTATACAGCCGAGCACAGAAGTGTATTACGGCAGGTGGGGATTACTTCGAAACATATTAAAAGGGTACGTTTTTCACATCATCTGTTCTGGTGTTATTAGAGCAGTCCTGGAAATTAATAGCCACACCTTGTATTACCAAACGTCTTAAATTAGCTCCCGTGATACCCGTGAATTGTGTTTCGAAATACGTAGAATCCAGAACGCGCAATGAGGACAGTATTCCACCGCATGGTACCATTCGTATGAGTTGATCAAATCAAGTACATATTTTTTTAAATTATGAAAATGTGGCATATGGCTGATCTAAAGTGATATGTATCCTAATTCTAGACTAAAATTTACGAGATGCACTTACGGGTGTAGGAAAGCATTATAGGGCTAGCTATGTACAAGGGAGCATATTGATTTTCCATACCATAGCAACAATTGGCTACCATAAACTGCACCATATCCCATAGTGTAGACTGACTAACTTGTAGACATCTTGTTTGGATCTCAACCACCATCAGCTCAGGTCGAAAATGCTTCTTAATATAAGAAGGTGGATAAACTTCACTTCATAGCTCGCAGTTTCTGCTACCAATTCACTCATAGGTACGCTCTATTCCTTTATCACATGCACCTTTACATATCGTCAACCAGCGCTCAAAGTGTTATGAAAAGCTATTTCACTATCGTTTGGTAAAATACACAATAGAGTTGAGTAACGCATAGCCTTAATAAGCATGGTGGTGCGGAGGAATACTTATGGCGACATTTCGTGTTATGAACCGCACATATCAGTATTTACCACAGAAATACGAATCTCGAACTAGTGGAGAAGGTTAAAGTCAAGTTGGATGTCTTTATTAAACGCGATGTACATGGCGCTTAAAACGCACTGCATGTGTTTGCCTCAAAGAGCAAGAAGCTAAATAGTCTCTAGGACCTTTCGTTCTTTCACTCTTAGGGCTGCCTTACATGCAAACTTGCTTGCGATTTGGGTGAGTAACCAATGGAAACGCGTGATTTATTGTAAGGTGTGACACCTGTTTGAATTGGCTATTCACCCAAATCTCACGCAAACAAGCAACGCAAACTTATATGTAAGGCAGACATTAGGCGTCTATTTACTATGCATCGGGCGTTCCATTTGGAACCATAAACGGAGTAGCCATAGGTGATGTCTGTTAAAAGTGATGCGCATTGCGTATAACAAGACACATCTAACCTGCCTTTTCTAACCAGTCTCCGTTCACCATCGCTCACTCGACATACTGTCCGTGATTTTTGTAGCAAAATATCAATGGCGATATAGAAATAAACATATCACTATGACGTAGCATTACCATGACTCCGATTTTTAAATGGACCTGTGATTTATTTCGTTCGGAATTTTGTTCGCGCATATGTCTCAATGGTTATATGGAACATTACTATAATTCCGAGGCTTGAACCTGTGGCTTACTTCGTTCGGAGAAATCAAGCTCAACGTAAGCTAAAGTAATGCTATTCTTTGCATTACAACACTTACAAACGTCCAAAATGTTAAATTTCTCCCGTTAATTTTACATTTCCTGCGGGCAATAAAGTGGATGTTAGCTAGAAGGTGTAAATTTGGAAATTTCACAGATGACGCTGACATTGATCAAATAGTATTAGGTGTTTAAAGCAATTCTTTGAGGAAACGATAATTTAGTACTGATGATCTTACATTGGCAAATACAATTAGTATATCTTTACAACAGGATTAAATTACAATCTGAAAATAACTACCTACTGGGCATTCAATTCTTAAATCAGAATTATATTCCGTGGTTATTTCTTCCCACACCTCTTTCCTTTTCTTAGCTGACATCGCATCGCTCTTACTAGATTCAATATATTTTTAATTTCTTTTAACTAAAGAAATTACCAACTGTTTCTCATATGTACTGTACGGTTTCCGCGATATAGCTGCCAGAAAATGATGTTTTGTGTAAATGTACATTGGCAAGAAAACGAGGCTTGCTAACACGCTGCCCAAACTTCGCTTGTTTTCATTGCCAACCTATTTCTTTATTTCAGTCCTTGATGACCGACTATTGTTTACAGTTTTTGAAGGTTTTCCGACAAAATTATTTAAAATGCAATTATTCCTACAATTTATTTCAGATGAGAAACATTTTGGCTTAATTATATATAGTTCTGGTAAACAAATAAATTAATTTAATTTATAGTCGCGCGTGAATATGTTGCAGTTGGCAGCGCTGGTAAGAATCATTAACTTTTTGTGACTTCAAGCAATATCCTTCACCAAGAAGCACTGACGTTGCTTCGCGAAGATAATGCTTGGCAAAGTAAATTCGAAGTAACCACTATGAAACAGTGTCACACTTGAGACAATTACCACTAACTTGGCGAAGTAGTTCACAAGCTCCAGCTTGAGTACCTAACTATGAAAACGGGCCTATATCACTTGAACATCAAGGCATCGAAAGTTCATACATCAAGCTACTGCCAAACATTTACTCGACTGCCACATCTGTCATTAGGCTGCATCAAGAAAGTGAAAAATTTAAAGTTGGAAAAAGGGTAAGGCAAGGAGATTCAGTATCTCCAAAACTGTTTTGTGCGGTCCTGGAGAGAGTGTTCCAAAATTTAAACTGGGATGAAGTTGGAATTAAAATTAATGGCGAATATCTTCATCACCTACGGTTCGCTGCTAATATAGTTCTGTTTGCTTCAAATGCAGAAGAATTACAAACCAGAATGGAAGAACTGAGTAACGAGAGTTCGAAAATAGGCCTTAAAATGAACTTAAGTAAAACAAAAGTAATGTACAACCAACATGCTTCAAAGAAGGAAGTGAAGATTAACGGAGAGACAATAGGCATAGTTGATGAGTATGTTTACCTAGGCCAGCTCCTCAAAACATCGAATGCAAAGTTGACTGATTAAACAAATAGAAGATGTAAAATAGCGTGGAGTTCTTTTCGAAGACTACACTTTATTTTCAAAAGCAAACTACCAATGTGTCTGAAGCGTAAACTTTATAATCAATGTGTCTTACCTGTAATGATGTACGGCTGCGAAACTTGGACATTGAATGCGCAAACCACTCAAAGATTGAGAGTCACACAAAGAGCAATGGAGAGATGCATGCTAGGAATAACCAGGAGGGACAGGAAGACAAATGAATGGATTCGCGCACAAACAAAAATAGATGATGTAATCAAGACTGCGAAGATGAAGTGGAGATGGGCCGGTCACATAGCTAGACGAACAGATGGAAGATGGACGAGAAATGTACTACAATGGATTCCTAGAGAAAAGAAACGACCGAGACGACGTCCAAATGTAAGATGGGTAGATGAAATCAAACGTTTTTCAGGAGCTACATGGATGAGGATATCAGCAGACCGAGATATGTGGAAAGAAAAGGGGGAGGCCTTCATCCAGCAGTGGATAGAAAACGACTGAATATGATGATAATGATGATGATGATATATATATTAAGAAACTTTATCAATTTATTTAGCTGATTTAAAATTAATTTGTTTTCCCGTTCGAATATTCAAAGTACGAAAGGCTCGATATTGTGATCTAAATGACGTAAGTACAAAGACTAAATTAATATAGACCCAGAACTTGCAACTCGATTTTCCAAGCTACCCATGTTTATGGGAGACCATCTATAGAATACCCAGTATATACTAGGTTATTCTAGCAGGCCCGCAGTTGGGCCTGCCATCTAGTGATCGCAGTTGGAACTACGTGCAATAAGGGAACATAATATTTCTATTGCTGAATGCTGTTGTTTCCTCACCTACTTATCTTACACGGTGGATTGAACTAACGAATCGGAATCGATTGACGCTCGAGTTTTAAAACGATTAATCATGTTGGGATGTTGATCACTTGTAAGACCACTTAAATGAGTGGTTACGATTAATCCTGCTCACGCAGTACTGATTTAAGTTTAGGTTCATTTCCGTTTCAAAATAGCAAACCGAATTTCTTTTATACCCGGGAATTTAATGTGTTGTTATCTGAAATTGCTACATACATGGTGCGTCTGCTTTCATAATCTTTACCGTCCAGGTACCGAAACGGTGTACAAATTAAAGCTGAACCGAGAAAAGAAAGGGGATATTGCTCATGTAGAGCGAGTATATAAATGCAAAGGTTGACTTTTTATCAGGAGAAAACGTAATTGCATGTATTTGAAGAGCAGCGGAACTTTTCTGCTTGTGGGTGATAATAGTTTTAATAACCTTTGGTTTAGTAGCTAGTATTCCTTCAGGAAAGAACTTTAGATACTCCTCTAGACCCCATAATGGCCTACGCTAACCCAAGATATTATTGTATTAAGTTATAAACCGAGTAAATAATATATCTTTAGATAAACTAAAACTATTCTAATGTAAATCACTTAACATATTCTTACCAATTGATTGAGTCTGAGGAGTATCTAACTATCTAGCTAATTATCGATCACCGTCATATTTTCAATGATTATAAAAATGCCGTAAATCTGCATTATAATGCTACGTGAGAACATCTTTATTAAAACACTAATATAATTCAAAAACATCATTAAAGACAGACGCCATTTTCGTGTTTCACACCACGTGAGCGCGTTAGAAGTGTCTGATTGGCTGCCAGTCTGTTTCGAAAGTTTGTAACGAAGCTGCCGATTGGCTAAAACATATATAATGTTTGCTATGAGTTTGCCATAAGAAGGCACAAATTTCCCTTTGCGAAGCCGTACTAAGTACAATATTTAATTCCGTCGCCAAGCTCACGGCAAACGCGTAGCAACTCCTAATCAATGAAATTGCATTGCGTTGCTTAAACAGATTTCGCAAATACGATATTTAATTGGGGCCATGGAGGAGAGATCCCGCTGCCCAGGGGCCTGAATCAACTCTACCAATCAACACCATCGCCTGAAGATGTATTAATAAATGTATGAATTTGTTGTAATTGTATGTGATGTCCATGTGTCTTATAAATAAAAATTAGTAGACTACCAGGAAATAATAATAATATGTTTTGGAGGGGATGATAGCTATTAGGCTGGGATTGTTAGGGATAGTCAGTAATGTTGGGAATAGAGATAGTATCATATAGTAATATTGGGTATAGATATACATTGGAGGATTTTGTGCAAGTAATAACTCTATAGGTATCGATAGATAAACAAAGTAAGAATGAATAATTAATAAAGAATAAGTAATGAACATAATAATAATGGAAATGATTGAGTATGAATGGAAGATTAAATAAAAGAGAAGCTACAAGTAAATAAGTATATTTAAAGAATTTAATTAATTAAATAATAATATTAATAAATACATAAATAAATAAGAAAAGAATAAGCTTAGCTGTAAATTGTAATACTTAACTCAAGTCTCTCTAATGTAAACAATGTATATGAAAACAAAAAAAATAAAATAAAATTAATTCCCCCCAATCGCGGAAATAGGACCCAGGATTGTCCGCCGGGAACTGGGCTATTAGAAATATCCCCTATAGCCCTCCCAACAACATCAACTTTGAGTAAACAGGTCCTATCGACTCCGTGCCTCGATGCCGAGCAGGGATCGAGGCGGGGAGACGAAACGGGGGATGGCCTTCCCCAACTTTGTGGAGAATCCGTTTTCGATTCGTTGTACCCCTCAGGTACTCGAAACAAAGTTGTGTCAAGAAGACAAAGAGGTAGGGGTGACTAGGAGGGTCCCAAAATAATTTAAAAAAATACTTATGAGATAAGCTGTTATGAAGTGTGTTTAATCTCAGATTCATATAAAATGGCCAATGGAAAACTTTTCAACGTAATAAAGATCTACAATATGCCAATATTGAGCCAATATAGTGTACACGTGGAAAGCACAATGCATGGAATATTTACTTTAATTCTATTGATTAGAGATTTGAGTTTGTTATGCTGTGCTACATATCGAACTTAGAAAGTGTATCCATTGGCCAATTTTTGAACCTAAGTGTATATTTAACTCAAAATTTTTTCCCTGATTGACATTCACGACTTCTGTCTGTTTAAATTTTAGAAAGTTCGTCAGAAGATCTAATTTCTTTTGTTATTTGATTTTTACTTAAATATTTTAACTATTATTAATCGTAATACAGCCCATATTTTATTACTCGTTAGTCTCGTTGCTGTAATAAGGAGTCGTTCAAGTATTACTTCAGCACATTTTTACTCGTTTTAGATCCCCTCCCCCCTTGTAACCGAAATTTTCCACATGTCCTATCTCTAACAGATGGAAGATCAGCAAAAATGAACGAACCTTGAACCCCTCGGTGCTAAAGTAATACTGAATGACCCCTAAGAGTAATCATACACAAAAGACAATACCATACTACTGAAAGCCAAGCGTTCAGTTTCGTGAAATTTTCCATTTCAAGCCCTGCTTAAAACTACATATTTAACTACACATCAAACAGTAGAACTATACAAGATACATTACATAAAACATCCAGAAATACGTTACTACCTATCACAGCTCCCTTGCCACCATTTCGGGAGCTTTAGCATGTTTCAATCTTACCAGGAACACTATTGGTCAATATATTGTAACGCGCATAGCTATTAGCTAAAAGTTACAATCTGGAAAAAAACATGTATGATAAACAAACTTTTCGTAACTTACCAACGATTCTAGTCTGGCCA
>JAGDQP010051816.1:0-13929 GCA_022664845.1 Lepisma saccharinum | reverse complement strand
ATGTAACTCGCTTAAGTTATTGAACAAATTACTTGCAATCGTAAATTTAGATATGCTCATAAAATTTTTGTCATTTTTTTTAAGGTAAGGGAACCACAGCACCACCCTTTAACATCTCCAGAAATTAAACGATATATATACCGTAATCGAATAATCCAGCCGAATAAAGTATTCGGGAGAAAAATTAACACAAAAATCCACAGTGACTCAACTGAATAAGAAATCTACAAGAACGAAAATTAACCCTTAAGAAGAAAGAAACATAAGTCTCTTAGAAATAATTATCAACAACATTACGCACTGAGAGGTGTACATTCGTCTTAAAACTTGAGATCACATTTACTAGCACCTACATGTAGGAATAAAACAGTTTCTTTGTAATAAGAAAAATAGCTTACTCTAAAGATTTTTTAAAATTAAAATATAATCACAGTTTTGTCAACTTTCCCAACTTGTATATTAAAAGCAAATACAAGGAGAGAATTGCCTTTGAATGTTAACTACAAACAAGAGGGGGGGTCCTAATTCTACTGTATAGTACCGGTATTCTCTGAAAAACTTTGGTCAAAGAAAATCTACATACAGGCAACACATGAATACATTCATTCATAGTCTATTTTAAAAGATATCAAATATATTTGAAGCAATGTTTCTTATAGAGATGTGACCAGACTGAATCGATCACCCCCAAGTAAAAACAACGAATTTTGTAAAAACAAGGGTTTTCATTGATTATTCTACTAGAATTACGCCCTCTGTCCTCTTTTACCCCCTCTAATAATCTAAAAAAAAACAGAACACTTTTCCTGAAAGAAAGACTAGTTGAAGTGGGGATGAAAGAACTACTACATATCAAAGATGCCATAGAAAACGACATTCCAACGCCATATCCACGGTAACCAAAAGTTGTGCCTAGAAGCACGTAAGAACAAAAAACAAAAATAGCACACGAATACTTGGAAACCTGAGCATCTACAAGCTTTTGAGCAAGGTGTTCAGAATTTCTTATGAGAATTTCTTTCAGCTAGATAAGCTAGCTACAAGATTTGTTTCTACTGAAATACGACACATATCAACCCAAGTATTGGGATCTCTGGTCCCTTCACAGATCAGAAAGTGAGTAATGGTTGATTTCCAGAAATCCGTACTTTCATCGTCAATCGTGGGCGAATTTATGGGGGGCAATCCCTCCCTAAGTCATTTCAGAATGACTTAAATATTTCATTATAAACGAAAAAGAATCATAGAATATGTAATAATATTCTAGTTTTTAAAGTAATTCCCCCCCCCCCAGGGTCTGTCTCCTAAATCCACCCATGTCCTCAACAAAATCAAAATGTTTTTCCATTACACCAAATGTTTTCTTTTTCACGCAAGGGAAATGCAGTCTAAGGGCCAATTGCAAGAACGGAGTTTAATCTTAGTCTAAGTTAGGCCTAGGGTTAAACATGAGTTTTTGAATGCACCAGCTTAGCCTACTAAACCAAGGTCTAGTCTAGGTCTACGTCTTCGCAATCGGGAGCAAGTCTCGCAAATTCATCAAGGAAAATAATGAAACTTCCCCTTTTTTAAAGTTTGTTCCAGCATGGTGTTTCCTTTGAAATTTCCGTACAATTTGAATAATAGGCCTACTATTTATATACTATGTTTACAGAAATAATATTTCCAGTTAAAATTTGGTCCGTCCGTGCATCGCCCTGGTGTGTATAGACGTTCTCATCTCGTATCTTTTGCACCAAGCAGAGCTAGCACCACCAAGCGGCAGAAACAGTGAACTTCACGACTTCCCTCACTTAGAGTTTAAATCGCCCTGCTATAATAATGTGGGAACTAGTCACATCCTTTATACTTCCAGCACTGGATTTACCTGGAAATATTGCTGAGCAATATACCTGCAGTGCAATTGGTTTCTTTTTCTCTTCTTGATTTTTTTTGTGTGTGTGTAGATGTTCAAGTATCTTCTTTGTTGTCAGCTTCGCTTTTATCTTCTTTTGACAAGCCTGCACCTAGTTTATCATTTCCGATGTACGTTGGTGATAGCCAATGGTTGTGGTACTGAGTACTGACGTAAGTCCTCAAACGGTTTATATTAATTTCCCCAATTTCAAACTTAAAATTTCCCACAATCAAAATTATCCTAAGAACATCTTAAGTATCAGGGATTAAATTTCTTGATGGCGTAGGTCTTCACTCTTGCCCTAACTAACCCTAGTTCTCACGTTGTCGCTTCATCTTTACTCTCACTTTTGTTTAGCTTTGTCCTTACTCGAGGTTTTCACTTCGCCCTGTTCCTCTTATACACTTACCCTGACCACTTCACACTGCCTTATACTCTCACCCTTGGATCTACTTCGCCCACACTATCGATCACCATCGTTCTCACATTGCGAGTAGGCCCTCACGACACACAAAATATATACAGACTGACCACTCTTTGCATGCTCCTTGATATTTGAAGGGAACTGCATCTCAACATAAAATATGAAGCTGGATATGACATCATTGGCTATCATACCCAGTGCTCAATAGACCACAAAAGTCTTCCGTCAGATCCGGTTGGTTGTCATGGTAACCCGCCATGTTCAAGTCTAAACAACAGTGGTTGGTTTATGTAGTTTCTTCGATAATAATAATTCATCATGGGTATGTGCTTCGTACCAGATTGCAAACGTTAGAATGAGAGAGAGACATGTCGCTTTCAAAGGATGAAAACCAGAAAAAGAAAAAAAAAAATCAGCAATTACTTCCACAAGTTACTGTCTACGTTCCTACCATCAAATTTACTTGACTGTTCACTGTTGTTTAGACTTGACCCCCGCCGCTGCTATGGCAACCAACCGGATATAGCGTCAAGCCTTTAGTCCTCCATTGTGGGCCCTGGGCTATCGACTACAGCCCTGGGCTAAAGACTCTGTTAGGGTCTCTGCTACCTATCCCCTGTAGTGGTAAAAGTAACTGATTTACCTTCCCTAGACTGCAGCCCATTATGATCCCTCTTTAATGCCCGGTTCCCACTTGCGGAGCGGAATCTTGTGGGTCATTGAAGTAAATGAAGTGGTTCAAACAGCAACGAAAACTGCGTCCGCGGAACGTTTTCGCAGACCTTCCGCATCGCCCATAGCGTCGCGGAAGCCGTTCCTTACGGGCCATTGTACAGCATTGAATCGTTCACACTAGCGCGGAGAGTAGACGTGCGGAAGTTGTGCGGAATGGATATAGAAAAAGTTGATGTTGGACTGTTCTTAACGGAGTTTAAGAAAAGAGCGTGTATTTGAGGCATTTGAACAGAAGAATACAAGGACAGGAACAAGAAGAGAAGGAGGCAAAACTTGATGCATTATTTGTCTCTAAAATTTGGAATCTTTCCTTTCCTAATCTCACCTATTCAATTATAAAAATGGAGATCCTTTTTATTTTTTTTCTATTTTAAGTAGTGAATTATAAGCTCAAAACTTAAAAAAATAAAGTCTGACCGAATATGAATAATTTTAGGTATAAATTGATAATTTATTTTGTATTGAAAAATGTTGTAATACTAGCGGAAAAATGGATAAATCGGCCAGTACAGTTTCTTCGAAGTGGTAGTAGCGTTTGAGTCCAAGAGGGACATAAAAATGTCAACCTTTGAATAATAATATAAGAAAAAATATAAAGCTTAAACAAAATAATGGCAGCAAACCAGGGTTCGCAGAAATCATGTTTTTTTTTTAAATAAAAAAGTTTTTGTTTAAATACTTTGCTTTATTTATTTATATTACATATGGATAGAAATACGTTTGTTTCTCCTTAATGTTCTTATGCAGCAGCGGGGTTCTGAAGGACAGGACCTACAGCTACAGCTCAAAGTGGAATCCGAACCAGTACTCGGTTTGAACCTGATAGAAATAGTCCACCACCTGGACTCGAACCCGGGACCTCTTGATTACAATTGCGATGAGTCTACCGACTCATTCACGGAGAACACCTGATATAATGAATACGTTGTACTGATCTTGCATACTTGTGAATATAATTATTAAGAGTTCTTCAGAAGGACAAAAAGATACACAACTGCACAAGTGAAATCACTGTACAGAATTATACTCTATGGCTTACGGAACTCGCAAGTTCATCGCCGTAGTAACAAACGTTCGCCATTGGATTCTGTTCTGTGCAATATCAAGCCAGTTCTCATCACGAACACCTACTTCGGATCGAGTTATACATATCATTAAAATAAAAGGACAATTTCAAATAAGTAGAGAGTGCAGATTTAATTTAGTCCAATCTAGTTCACCGAGTCACAAATACCCAGACTTAATTTGCATATCAATCAAAGAAGTAAATAAAAATAGTACGAATGATCTGAGACCACTCTGGCTCTAAATCATCCATATATATACATACAGAAAATAGTTTTGATTTCAGTAAATTCGTTTCCTGTTTTTTTTTATGAGAAAAAAATCTTGTACCGAATTTCGGTGTCGTATTTTATCAATACTAAACATTATTAGAACAAAGGATTAATTGTTTAGAATTTTTGCTTTGATTGCAAATTGCATAGCAATAATGTACATCACTGGATGCAGTCAATAAATTTTGCAAACTTCTATCGATATATTTGAGTTAACTTTGGCTTCTCTGTGAAACCACAGG
This sequence comes from Lepisma saccharinum, assembly GCA_022664845.1. Classification (NCBI taxonomy): domain Eukaryota; kingdom Metazoa; phylum Arthropoda; class Insecta; order Zygentoma; family Lepismatidae; genus Lepisma; species Lepisma saccharinum. The sequence continues at coordinate 9,294 of JAGDQP010051816.1, read as the reverse complement.
CATTCAGGCAAACAGGAAGATACAATTTGGTTTCGTTTCGTTTGTTTAGGCTTAACGTCCTTATGTAACAGCAAGGTTATGAAGGACAAGATCTACTGCTTATAATGACATCAGAACCACCACTCGGTTTGCACTTTAGAGAAATTCTGTGGCCTCATTGAGAATCGAACGCAGGACCCCTTGATTACAATGCGAAAATGATATAAAATGAATGCAGATGGTTTAATATGTGGAATCGTCACCATGAAGTTCACACTATTTGTGGCATTTTTGCTTTCAATTATTTATTTATTGATTTAAACAGATTAATTAAAAAAAACGCCCGATTTAAACTAGCCAACCCTGCAGCAACCCCCCTCCCCATATAAACTGTCACTCCCACCTACATGAGAATAACCTCAGAACTTGAAAATTTCCACACTTGCAGGTACAATATTCTCACTATATGCTAGGAATATTCCAAGAGGAAAAATTAATATGACTGGAATAGTCTACGAATTTCCTTGCTCGTAAATGCACTGTAAAATACGGCTTCCTAAAATTGATAAAACAGTTTTTTTTTTTTTATTTGTACACTTAGAAATAATTTTCATACAAATGAAATATCAAGATTATTTCATTTTAAATGAAAACATATCGGTTTGGAAATATGACCACTGATCTTATTTTAAAACCAGATATTCTCATTTTCAATAAAATGAGAAAGTAGAAATTTCATATCTAAGAAAATTATTTCTATTGCACGAACGTGCGCATCCATTTCGAGAGTTCTTTTAACTAAGATTCGTCCTTGAACGCCTTCTTTCCGCAGAGTGTTCGCAGACAAGGCGCAGCATGTGTGAACTGTCCGTGCGGAAACCGCTCCGCAAGTGAGAACTGGTGCTAATCCGGCTCTGATAATACCACCAGTGTCGACTGCAATCAAAAGCTTTAATCTGTAGTCATCAATCCGCTAGCTTGCGTCGTCCCTATTACAGGAATCACGTACTGTGCTCATTTGAAGTGTGTTACACTACTCTTGAAACCACGTGAAGCTTAAGGTTAGTGTAAAGCAACGATCTCCAACAAAAGATGGCAGCACTACCTCTGATTGTTGAAATCGCTTGATTGTTGTTGTAAATATCAAAACCTATAACAATGAAGCTGTTTCAACAATGTACAAAAAATGAAATAAAATATCGGCATTGATTGAACTCTTAAATTGGTTACGAACTTTCTTCGCTAAAAGTTAGAACTCTCTAGGCTTGAATTTGTAGGAGAAACATTACAATTTCGTGCAACGATAAAAATACATTAGACATATATCTACGGAGGTAGTGCTACCATCTTTTGTTAGAGATCGTTGCTTTACATTAACCTTAAGAAAGTTCCAATCCACCTTGGATTCTCACTAATCACTATTGTCTCCATCTTCCCTTGCGATACCCATAACAATGAACAAATTGTCACAAAATGCTTTCTTTGCGATTACATTGTCATCGGTCTAAACCTAAGGGGGCGCTATTGCACTATCGAGCTTGCTGACAAGTTTCCTCCACAGTTTGCTCGTCGAGGAAGCTCGAGTATATTTTGCTCTATTACCCTAGGCGTCGAGGAAATTCAGTCTCTCGAAATGTTGTCCAGCTTGTTCGGCGAGCCTGCCTTTGAGCAAACATGACGGATTTTTTTTTGCTATTTCACTGTCGAGCTTGCTCGTCGAGAAAGATGATCACCAAGCTCAACAGTGTAATACCAACCTGCAATCCAAGTAGTTTCCATTTCATTTCTTTCTTTTTTTTAAAAAAAATATTTTTATTTAGTGAAGTTTTATTTGCATTCCATCTAATGGTGTTATTTTTATGTGTTGCTGTGAGTCCCCAGTCAGCCATTCACCACCACCTTAGTAGTAAATCTGACACCCGATATGTCTTGAGTATGGAGCTCTCTCTCTCTCTCTCTCTCTACCACCTTACGAGACAAGGCCATTGCCATCAACAATGAAAAAAAAAGCCACACACATAACACAACAACAGGTTTTGTGAACTCCCTCCAACTTTTTTTTTTGCTACTAAAAAATATCACACGATTCAACTGTATGGACAAACCCACCCATCTGAACAATAATTCCAACAACAGAATATAATTAAGTGTGTTGTATGTGTGTACTTGCGCTACTATCTCTTGAGAAATATCTACAACCAGCAGGGAAATAAATGTCATGACACAAAGGTGCGAAGAAAAGCTTACGCTAGTCTTTATTTACATATATTTTATATTCCTCAAAATAAGTAATATTTCAACTTGAAATGCATTTTGGTTGCGTCCTTTCTAGTTTTGTTTACATTGTGATAAAGGGAAAATTATTGTTGTTATTGGCACAAGAACGTCTATGGTCTACGTTAAACAGGGTGTCTTTGAAATAATGATGTAAATTTCATAAGGTGATTATATATATAAAATTAAGATAAAAAATCCCTTTGAAGAAATTCTGAAATATCAATAGTTTCGGAGCTACTGGCGCTCAAAGTTATGGTGTTGTCGTCACATATGACGTCATATCTCGACAAGTAATGGCGTAACCGATGTCGGCTTAACAAAATCAACTCTAAGCAGTACCTATTACATTTATTGAAGTTATATTGATGATAATTACGCCTTAGAAGGGATTTCCATGCTTTTTTTTTTTCCTATTAAATCACTGACAATGAAATTCTGAGGTTGCGAAAAACTGTCCTTGTGGCACTCCCTCAATCAAACTTTGTGTATTATTTTCTAAGGCAACACCGCTTACGTCATTGTCTGTCCAACGATGACATCACTTGTAACGATGCCGCCATGACTTCGAGCGACTGTATCTCCGAAACTACGCATAATTTTGAATTTCTTCAAAGGAAGTTTCTTTCTTGTTTTGATGCGAATAATCACCTCCCGAAGTTTGCACCTGATTTCAGAGACACCCTATATATATAACAATAGGACAATATCAGCTACAATAATAAACAATTAAAATAAGGATGTATGTTTAACGTGAAAGAGATTGTCGTTAGTTAATTAAACAGTAAGTTTTTACACGGTTGACTAATAGGTAATCTAATTTTCATTTTTTGGCTTTTTAGGCAACTATGGGTCAGGCCGGGATACGAGTAGGGAGAGGATGTGGGAAGGAAGGGCCTACTTTCGAAGGTGCCATCCCGGTGATAACCTAGTGTGAATGGGGAAAAACACTGAAAAACATATGTCAGAATGACCAACCGCTGGAATTGAATCCAGGACGTCCCGATCCAATGTTTTACCAACTGAACTACAGCTCCTCGGGCTTACTAATGTGTGTGCTGTGTTGGTAAAAGGTGGATACAAAATTACGCATGCAAAATACCCAAAATACCACGAGGTAATACAACTATAAACACCACGAGGTAATATAGTTCGTACATAGCGGTATACTTGACGCGTATTAATTTTACGGAATATGGACTCGCTTTTTTCCTTAGACTTGGGCGCCAGTGATACTACTAAGCGAGAAAAAGGGGGTTAACACTTTAGTGGTATTGGTGATAAACATGCGAAAAAACCTCGCCCATGGAAACAAATAAGAAAGCATAATGATGGAAATAAAATAAACGACGGAAAAAGTAGTTTGATTTATGGTGACAAAAGGAACTTGATGGAAAAAATAAGTTTGATATTTGAGGACAAAAGAAATTTGAAAAAAACAAAACAACAAACAAACAATTTGATGTATGGGGACAATAGAAACTTGACGAAAAGATCATTTTGAAATATGGGGACAAAAGAAACTGAACGGGAAAGATCAGTTTGATCTATGGGGACAAAAGAAACGACGGAAAATCAAATCAGTTTTAATCTGAAGGATTTAGTGTTATTGATTACGTCGCTTTCCATAGTTTCGTGTCTCAAACAAACGTTTATCTATCATTACAAATAAATAACGTTGTATGAGAAAAATAATATAAAATGGGCGCTTAACATTTTCATAGATTATGACCTCAGTAGCCATCAGCTTACAATTAACTGTGGTTGTGCTCTGGTAATTTTCAATAAAGAACGGAGTTTCTTACCATGTTATGCAACCCATCATAACATAAGTGTTATAGTAGGTAACATACATGGTAAGGATATATATTTATTTTAGACACTGACGAAGCAGGAATATAAGATCCCATATTATTAGCAATAGTTCGTGCTATGCTACTATCTAGGGACCGAAAAGTAAAATGGAATAATTTGTGTGCGTTGACCGACTGCTCGTGACACGTTAAGTGCTAATTTAGCGACAAAGTAGCTATTTTTAAAATTATCTATTTTCAATTCTCATTTAGCTACCAAAAATTCTCACTTTTCTACTGTTTTTTTTTTTATATATATAATTTAATGTCAAACACATCTAATTCTAACATTGGTAATAGTGTTTTAGCTCCTTTTAGATTGCTGTTTAGCTTTTTTTACTGATTATTGTTGGCAACACTGGGTAAATGTTACGCGAAGGAAGGAAAATACTTAAATCACTGAATAGCATTCACTACTGCTTCGATGACGAGCAGGGATTTTGTCAGGATTTCCAGTGTGGGCGAAGTAAAGGCAAAATTATGGGAGGAAGGAGTTAACAAGGTTTCTACCGATTTATAACCGTAAATCATTTTAAAATTAGGGGTGTGTGTCGAAAATTTGAAGGGGCACCCCCCTATTGGCAAAATCACTGATGATGAATTTAGGTTCTTCAACAAAGTATTTAACAATTCTGAAAAAAAAAAATGTTTAATGTTGATCATCCAGCGTCGATGCTTTTCTGTTAGACAAATTTCTGGTGCTCGTCATTACAACCGCGGGGTCGGTGATGTCATGGCAGCAGTGTACTGATGATCGTGGAACTTGCTTGGCAAGCGAAGACCACACTAACTTTTGGCCCCGAGAAAAAGAGATTTTGCTCAAGAAGCACACTATTACACACATACATCATCCACACAGTTCGAATTATGTAGGATTGAAGGAGTTACAATATGCCTTTTCAGTAAAACAGTAATACTTGCCTCGCCTTGCCCTAAAGTCAAGCAGGGTCTCATGCCCTAGTTTACAACAAGTAACAGAAAAAAAAACATGCACGCAAATCTCTCTCTCTCTCTCTCTCTCTCTCTCTCCTTGCACTTCCGCGTAGAGGAAAACGTAGGCGAACTGCATGTTTAAGACAACTGCTTCCCCCCCCTCTTCTTTATAATACTGAGTTGTTCACATCTTTCTGTGTGGGACATACCGACAAATCCACTTCATTATTCTAGCATGAAGACAGGTTCATAATTGATGCAGCTATGGACGGACAGACAACATACATTTGCACATGCAATGTTCGGCATAAAGACTAGTGTATGTCCCCATATGTTAATGCCACATGGAGTTGTCTTTTCCATTTAGTAGTGAGACTACTTTTTTTTTGCTGGTGGGGTGGGGCGGGAATGAAATAGATGTATATATTTAAAAAAAACATGTTTCTTTGAGTGAAATAACAAATTTCTCAGGTACTAGACACTATTTAATGCACTTGTATCCGATACATTTTTGCATACAAGATGCAGTTTCTTAGGAACAAATACCGTCGGAAATAAAAAAAAGAAACTTGCAACCTTCCGATCATATGTTTCAATTTGCTCATGATACAGTAAGGGATCTTATTTGTAGATTAGGGACACCAGCTCTCAGATACCATTTCAATATGCTTTGTGGATGCCAACAGACCTGTATTATTCCATACAGATGATCGTACCGGTGATGACTATCTGTGGTACATTTTACTTCACATCTGTAGCAACTAATGACAGAATTCCGCAAACGATACAGCTGGTCCAGGAGAACAAACTAGGTATTATTATCTCCCACACGTCCGTAGTGGGTAGAGGTCTGGCGATCGTGGTAGCCAGGGGAACTGTTGAATATATTGTACAGCATGCCAAGTAGCGCGGGCAACTTGTAGGCAAGCAAGTATTATCACACTGGAACAACAAATGGCCTTCCTTTTTCCAAGAATGGCAGTAGAAAGAGTCGAACAATGATGTCCTGGTGCTGGTCGACGCTTCCTTCACAAATACTGAAATTATGTGAACATTGTAACTGATTGTGGTCTAGACGCTAATGCCAAAAGTGGACATGTGTATCGATATCTTCAGTGACCTACGTCGTACCGTACATTATAATTAATTTATGCGTCATTCCTTTGAAGCAACATATTGTGTGAAATTTAAGGGAATTTATTTTTATCTTTGGTTTGTTGAACACAATGGTTATGCTAGAGAGTTTGTACGTCATTCGTAATAAATTTTGCAAGTAGATAGTGCCATGTGCTGCCTATCTGCTAAACTATATACCCTCCTGTAGTACATATTGAGGAAACAGGTGGGGGATAAAAGACCATGTAAAACCATCCTTTTCCAATTGACCGCTTGGTATACGCGGTAGAGCGTTGAATTGCTAGTCGGAAGACCCGCGTACCGTTTCACTAATCTCACACTTTTTTATGTTCTTATTTTGTAAAGAATTTTACATTTTCTTTATTTTTGTATATAAGTGATTGTTTTCATTTGTTTCTTTTTGTATTTTCAACATTTTACACAGTTAACGGAAATAGGTTAGGTAAAGTCAGGTTATGTTCGTTATTACAATTCTAAGCATTTTATACACTTCACAGAAATAGGTTAGGTAAAGTCAGGTTAGATTCTTTTTTTTTTTTTTTAATTTTACGTTCTGAAAATTTCAAAGATTACGTTTAAGACAACGGTTTCCCAACTTTCTATCTCTTCTCATGCATTACGTATAGTTCAATAGGTGACTAAAAGATGGCACTACCTACTTGCAGGATTCATTACGACATGTAACGGCCGCGGTGTCTCAACGGTTAGAGCTCTCACCTCTAATGCTACGGTTCGTCAGTTCGATCTCTGTTCTTGGCATGTCGTGGACAAACACCGTATGGGTGGGTTTTCTCGGACTTCTACCGTTTCCTCCCACTTTCTTCATTGTACCATTTCATCCTATAATCATCCATCCGACCTGAGTTGCCTAAAGGCCTTAAAATATTGAAATTTAAATTATGACAAGCAAGTACTCGTCGGTTATGCACCCTATAACATTGTTCATTGTTGCCGTTACATATTGTTACAATTTTTTTACGCGACAATGTTACAATTTATTTAAAAGAATTATAGATATATCTTTCTGTCTACAGGACTGGAGTTGTATAAAGTACTGTTTTTCAGTCTTTTAATCACCAGCAAACTACAGGAAAATAAACTTTTATGGACAGGGAAGATGCCAGTAAGTTAGATATTTATTTGACAATAGGCTACCAAAGATGTCAGCACATTTCTAGATTCTAGTTGTTTTAGAAAATAAATATAAAATTGAATCTCAATTTTCAGCTGTTGAAATCTACAAAATAAGTGTTAAATAAATAAATGTATTAATTTGCCGAGAACCGGTGCAATAGTTTCGCGGACCGACGGTTGAAAACCACTGATATAAAGAACGTTGATTGGCAGTATGTCTAGCAAATTTATTCTATGCGCTGATCTTGCAAGTCGGAGAATGTAAGCACTATTCCGATAATCGTTTGGTGAATATTTCTTTTTACAATATCATTCATCAGATAAACTGCACCGTCACAAATAGAGATCCGGGATAGATAAGCGTTTGGACGGTGACTTATACGTTCTAGAATCTGGATATCAGCTCCCACATCAGATTTCCTATAAACCACCACAGAAGAAAAAAAAAGGATGACAAGAATTTCCGAGTGCTGATCAACACCCAGAACACATCATATAAAACGTCTTTTGATAATAAAATTAATAATTGAAAATGAGAAACAAAATAAAATAAAAAGAGACCGCAGCGGCTGGCTTTTATTTCAAATGATAAATCAGCTTGCTGAGAGTTTTAACACGCGTTTACATTCCTTTCAGACGTGGGTCAGAAATAAGATTGACCTTTTTGAGCTTCCCAATTTCCTCTTTGTGACGGGTAACAACATTCATTTGTTTCCTTTTAACAGCAGCCAGTCATGGATGATTGTGAAGAGGAATAAAAATCGTTTGAAGAGAACATTTAAGACATTTTTTTTTTCTTTTTTGCCGCAGGGTCCTTTCCCGGATGTTAGACATCTTGTAACACATATCATTCTTGTCTTGGTATTTTGATTTAAGAGGTGGTTGTGATGAGTACCTCCCAAAACTACACACATTTACAGTACAGTAATTAATGCTCTGCTCCTTTTTGTCTCTTTACCAGTGTTGCCAGATGAACATATTTGAAATGAACAGATCCAAAAATCATATTCCACATGCTTGTAATTGTATCCACTCTGCAGTTGCACCAACCTTTGTAGTCAATTGTTATGAAAATAATATTTTATTATTAATAATACTACTGCTACTATTTCTGTTACTACCCCACAGCGTAGGCATATTATAGGAATACAGAATGTCCCCGAAATAATGGTGCAAACTTCGAGATGTGATTACTTACATCAAAGAAAAACAAAAACATCCTTTGAGGAAATTGAAAATTATGGAGTTTCGGAGATACATGCGCTCAAAATTACGACAGCGTCAACACAAATGACGTCATAGTTTGGCACATAATGACGTAAGCAGTGTCAGCTTAGCAAATTACACTTGAAATAGTGCCTGATACATCTGTTTAAGAAATGTTCTTGATTGAGAGAGTAACGTAACCGACGAGAGCAAGCATAGAAATCCACTTTAAGTTGCATTCGCCGCTCATAAACTTAACTTAAATAGATGTATTGGGTGGGTACTACTTCACGTGTTATTTGCTAAGCCGATACCACTTACGTCATTGTGTTTCAAGCCACGACGCATTCCCCCCTTTTCAATTTCCTCAAAGGATCTTTTTCTTTTCTTGTTTTGATGTACGTAATCACATCTCGAAGTTTCCACCATTATTTCGTGGACACCCTGTATAAGAAATATTAAATTTTAATTTTGGTCGATAGAAGTTCATGAAGGAGAAAACGGAGAGATGTTACTTGTTTCAAAAGCTTAGCTTCCACTCCTTACTACGTATTTTATTGCCTTAAATTGCACCGTGAGTAAAAACTGAACACATATTTATATATGGCCACATTTAGTACATCGTCATTGTATGGTTCAGTATTTGATATCCGTACTTTTCGGATCGATTCGATATTCATCTGTTTTACTTTATTGAGCTGCATTTTGAGAATGTTTGCCCATCCTGTACTTGGGGTTAACTTGCAGATATTCCATTAATATATATAATAAATAAATC
>JAGDQP010051815.1:3611-13929 GCA_022664845.1 Lepisma saccharinum | reverse complement strand
ACACACACTTGTTTTGTGGCCAAATATTCCGCAACAAGTACTGCTCGGTGAGCTGGAGCGTTGTCATGGAGAAGGAACCAGCTACCTGGGGTTGAGTATTCAGGCCGAACACGATGTATTCTCTTCAACAAACGCTCCAGAACACCTAAATAAAACTGAGCATTAACTGTGTGACCTTCTGGTACAAATTCATGATGAATGATACCCTTACTGTCGTAGAAACAAATGAGCATTGTCTTCACTTTTGACTTTTGGAGACGAAGTTTCTTTCCTTTTGGAGAATCTGCAGACTTCCATTCGGCACTCTGACGTTTAGTAGCTGGATCATAACGAAAACACCAACATTCGTCTTCTGCAACAATGGACAAAAGGAAATTTTTCTTCCTACGGGCAGTTGCAATGATGTCACGGGAGTAATCAACACGCGCTTGTTTCTGTTCATCAGATAATGAGTGTGGCACAAACCGCGCTGCGACCTTCTTCTTGCCTAAATCTTCCACTAAGATCTTACGAATTGTCTCCCTGTTAACACCAAAGTCACCTTCCATCATTCTCACAGTCATACAACGATCTTCTTACACACGTTGACGGACCTTTTCAATCAGTTCCTCGTTACGAACAGAAATTGGACGACCCGGCCGAGGTTCATCGTCAATCGATTCCACACCATTTTAAAACGTTCATACCATCTAAATATCTGTGCACGAGACAAACAGGTATCACCATACACTCTCCGCATCAACTCAACAGTTTCTGTGCCACTTTTCCCGAGTTTGAAACAGAACTTGATATTCGCCCTCTGCTCCATGACGCTGGCGTGACAAAGGCCTTTCACTTACTGCTGGTACTGACGTCATATTTCCCGTTGTGCTTCACGCGGGATAATGCGGTGTTGCCAGGTCGTAGATGAAGGATTACTCCCTCGAACTCACATATTGGTTTCTATTTTGCATTCTCTGTTTTGTCAGAATAAAATCAGTCTCATTACTTACTTGTCGAACTGCGTATATATATATTCAGAACATTTCGAAACTTTTGGTCTGGTTCTCTGGAAGAACAAGCCAGATGGGTACATTTTATACATTTATTGAATCTGCGTTTTATATGCTTTCCAACGAGGTATAATTCGTTGTTCTGTGATAATTAGAAGCTGCACAGGAGGGGCTCGCAAATGAAATCCTGCGAAATTCATAAAATCGGTGGCAGACCAAACGATATGGCGCCATGTAAAACTTAGACCCGGATTTCCAGATGTCTACCCAAGTTTGTTTTTTATTTTTTTTTTCCTTTACGCATGCTCTACAACGATTCGAAAAGAAACGTATTCCACCTCAAATTTCCTACGGGTTTTATGGCCACGGACTAGGTCTTCAGATTCGTAACAAGAGTGACGACGTGTTGGACAATTAATTGATGAAATAATTACGAATAGCAATGTTTACATAATTCGAATCCTTTCTACGTTCTCTGCACGTACAATCTCTGTTCAAACAGAAGATAATTGAATGTATCAAATCTTAATAGATGGGCTTTCTTCTATAAAGTACAATCCATAACCCAATATAGAAAGGATTCTATCAGTTACCTATTAGCCAAAGAGTCGTTCAAAATCTCAAGCGCATTTTTTAAGAATTCCAGAGAACTCCACCTTATGCTGTGCCAAACCAAAACCTCTGACCAGTCTTTTATCGAGTAGAATGGAATCGTCGCTGGCCGGGTGGCGGTAGACCATCGGCTCGAAGGTCCCGGGTTCGAGTCCCGACAGGGTGCGTGTGGATTTTAACAGCTAGAGGCAAATCGTGACGGGCCGAAGTCCCAAAGTTACCAGACTGGCCCATATAAAAATACAGTTTACCAAAGAATGGAATCGTCTGCTGCCTGAAATCACATTCCAGTTCGATAAGTATTTTATCTTTGCTAGTGTAGGAAGAAACGGAAATTCACGTGCATTTCGAATTTATTATTTTCTTTTCTGCTAATTGAGTATACACACCTATAATCGTCTCTTTTGAGTTCAGAAGTATTCATATTTAATTTACCTCTAAGTAAGTGTAGCTTCTTGTTGAGAGCTGAATTCGATACTCTGTCCATCTTTCATACATACGGTTTGTGTTGGATAATAGTTTGAACGAAGTACGAAACCCGTAGCTAGAACCTGTACATAGATAGAAACCATTTCTCGGTTTTTCTATGCTTGAATGTTTTTGTTGTACAGAAGAAAATGCCATAGGAAGTCAGCATTTCCGCAGAATCCTGAGGGTCTCTGTTACTCGAGCGGCATCACTAATTAAGATCATTATAATCAGCACCTCATTTCTGGGAAATTCAACATACAAAGAAATACGACTTGTATTTTCAAACTTATATGTATTTTTCTCTCGTATTGGGATTCAAGAGGCCTCAGTATTCCCGCCCTTCTCCCCCTTTGAAAGGATATTTTGAGATAACGGACAATTGACGAATAACAATATGGAAAGCAGCCCCAAGAATGTTTCAGAATACCTGTTTTTTACGTCCTGCTTAAATGGGCTTCCAAATTTCTCATCGAAAATAAACTCACTGAAATTGTGAATTAGTTGATCTGATAGGTATTCTAAAGCATTGTTGAGGCAGCGTTCCATATTGTTGTTCGTCACTTGTCCGTTATCACAACAGATCCTTTAAACAGGGGTAGGAGTACCGATCATAATCGCTTGACATGTGGAATTTTATCCTTAAAAAAAAAAAGGTACCTAAGTAAATGGAGTAAGTGATAATACTCACACCTAGGTACAATTAAGAGTTAGTATCTTCTATCTGTACAGACAGAATATTACCTAAGTCATCACAGTTTTAATGTCATCCTGTAAAAAAATTAACACCTAGAATACAGTACAGCGCGTGTGTTTTGGTCTTTGGAACAAAAGTTTTAGATAATTTCTGAAAGCTTTCCGCGACATGCTATTTATAAAATTTTAAGTATATTTTTGTGTTTAATATTTCGTCGTACCTAACCTAGAAATGTGTTGCTACTGTCTGTGAAAATAAAAAAAATAAAAATTGTGAGTATATTTTTCCTGTTGTTAACATATTGCTTCATATTATGTCCCCCAACAGGTACTGAGGAAGATCAAGAAGCGACGGACATGCTAGTGGGCAACGCACAGAACTTAATGCAATCTGTCAAGGAGACTGTCAGAGCGGCAGAATCTGCGTCTATTAAGATCCGCACAGATGCTGGAATCCGATTACGTTGGGTGCGCAAACAACCATGGTATCAATATTAGATTGTTACCTCCTTTTTTTTTTCTTCGGATATATTTTTTTAAAGTAGTTTTCCTTTTGAAACATGTACTTCAAAGAAACCTCTCTTTATGATGACTTCATTGAACAGGCATTTATTTTGTACTAAGGCTATTTGAACGTAAATAAGTCTTTCTACTGAAATATTCGCAGTAACGTATCACTCCAGTCACATTAGGCTTGATTTTCTGTTCATTATCGCATACATATTTGATTTCTGTGGGATATTTCTAGAATACTGGGCCGATGATACACGATATAAAATCCACAACAAGCGAAACTTCTTATTTCAATTAGAAAGTCAAACACTCGTGTTGGTTTCGTCTATAATGTGAATGTCTCTTCCACCATTTTAGTGACAACAGGGCAACTATCTAGAAACCTAGCTTCCTCTTTCTCTAGTTGACCAAACAACTTGTACAAACATCCATAAATGCAGACGCATATTCATTTCGTTCGCTGTTGTGAATTTTACGTTAGTCCCATACTGATGTAGCGTAATATTATACATTTCAAAGCAAGACTACTTTACGCCAGCTAGTATGTTAAGCTTTGTCTTTTTTGGTTTCAGCGATGGGACGGAGTTTGTCAGGTTCTATAGCCTACTAGAATACTTGCAGAGAAAGAATTTCAGATATTAATGTCTGAGAAGAGAAGAGTAGGCCTTCTTTTAAACAATATTGGTGCTGTGGTAGGAGTAGGTTTATGTAATTGAATCAAGTCAATATATAAAAGCATACAACGTGACTGTGCTTCGAAAAGAAATAAAAGTGAGCTTACAAATTATCAAAGGGCAACGTTTCTAGCTGTTGGTTTTTAAGGACGGGTGTACACTTAACATACCCAAGTCATTTGCGTTTGAATCCCAGATACAGGGAGAATTGACAGCCCAATATACGATGACGTCTCTTAAGGAGACTCTTCCGAACTCTCCATCTTTCATCTTTGGTAGGTGGATTGTGTTTGCCAGAAGCTTCGGCTAACATAAAGGATTCGGAAATAGACCACATCACAAACGTGAGACATTCATGATGCAAAGTCCATTTTTCTGAGGTAGTACACCGTATTTTTCATTGTATAAAACTTTCGTTACACAGAAAATTGGTATTTTGTCTCTGCTTAAAGGATAGAAGTGTAGTTTTCAACTCCCAAAGATTGTACCGATAAACTTTAACCACATTGTATATTTTTCCCTAAGATCATACTCTAAGCAAACATTGCAGCAGCCTGATATGAACGGTGATACGTTACTGCTTAGAGCAATAACTAGAAAAAAAATGACATTTTGTTCCTCCTTTGTATTTCTTTTAATATTGTGTATTGTTTTTACTTTTATGACAGAAAAGTTAGTTGGCATTATTAATGATGAATCTCGGAAAGTATATGATGGTTCTTCCAATGTTACGTATTTATAGATATATTTACTGGAAAGTTTTAATGTATGAGAAAAAAAAGGATGCTTATTATGTATAACATGTGCCATTAATTTTTACTAGGTAGATTTCCTACAGTATATATGCATGATGTGTACAAATTGGCACTGTACGAAATGTACTGAAAATGCTTTATAAGCTGCAAGTTAACTTGTCGCTTCTTTAATTAGACACGTCACGTTGACTAGTTCTGTACAGGATGTCATATGAGTCATGTGTTTAATATTTAATAAAATATGAGTGGAAGTTTCAACATATTGATTTACGCAATAAGGGCTCACTGTTTTGGATGCATTTGTTTTTCCAAGTACGTAGACCTTACAATCGTCGAATATATGACGAAAATAGATAAAAGAAGAAGGGTTTTGTTTTCTGATTACCTCTTTTACTCGGCGTAAGGTACCAAATGACATATTTAGCGTCGTAACTTAGCAGGTATCTAATTCCTAGAATTTACCTCTTCATTTGTTGTCCATAATTTTGCACATTTTTATATTCGATATATTATTGGGATATATGAACCATACATGTAAGGGCGAGTATTAGCTACGCCAATTTACCAATCTGTCTAACACAGTTTTAGTCCTACGTCCCGGAAGTGTGAAATTCTTTGGACACACATACAGAAACATAGAAGTTAAGTCTCACTCGTCTAATTTCAATATTACACTCGCATTTTTTTTAAATCCACAAGTTTAAGGAGAAGCGATGAGCAGAGAGCTCTGCCAATGAACGGAATAAACACACCGTTTGGTTTTAGATACACCCAGGTCACTGTAACAGAAATGTCATATATTAAAATCAAGATTACTTGGGACTATTACTATAAACACAAGGAGCTCTCAAAATACCAGAGCTCTTTGTAACTTTTAGTGTTACCAGACTCTTCCACTTTAGATCTACAAATAAACTTAATCGTACGTCTAAATTTTTGTAGTAATGTTTTCGACATTTTATCCCTGTTACGGGCGCCAGTTTTGTATACATCATGAATATATGTATTATTGAAGTGTGAGATTTCAAATATGTATGCTTGTGTGGATGATTCTGCTATTATGTTGTTATGTTCTAATGAAAGATTTATATTATTAAAAATATTAAAAACATTTATAGATATAAACAAATTTTAATAAGAATAAATACATATATTTAGAAGTAGTTTCTCATAACCTAGAATTAAAGATATGGTGGTGCTGATTGAAAAAAAAAGTGAAATTGTTTTGAATATTCGATAGTAGTATGTCTGCTGCCTGTCTGTCTGCCGTTGAACAAAAGAATTGTGAGAATGTACTATGCAAAATAAAGTGTTTTCCAAGAAAAAATAGCTTAGCTGCAATAATGTAAACAATGCTTCAAGTGAAGTTTCTGTGGTAGTATTTCGTAGAAAACATGCGTTACTTTTCATTACAATAATACTCTTTTGAATTGTTTCCAGACTGCATATATTTTTTAGTTTTGTTATTGTAGCCCAAAAATATAATTCTGTAAACAGTGAAGAAAGAAATTAGTTCTTGTAGCCTGACTTTTTCTAACATACTTGGAATTTGGCTACATTCGCTAAGTGCTACATATTAAGCGAAGAGGTTCTTTTATCAAATTTGGAATGAATCGTAATATAATTTCTTGAAATGACTGTTGAAACAAGGACATACTACATTTGACTTTTAGGAGAGCAACTGGTGTCCGTTCCCTACTTGAGGCATTGTACACTACGGAGATTTTTCTATTTTTGTATATTTGCTTGATGTGGTATCGAATTAACTATACTTAATAGTGTTTTGTTGGTGAGATGACATGAATAGTTCTAATGCTCAAAAAAAAAACTAACTGTTGTAATAATCGTTGCACTTACACCTTAGCTTGTGTAAAAGCACAGATAACAAGTGCACTATTTTTCTTTACAATGTTGTTGTGACAAAAAGACCTATAGTTGGTATGTTTTAACATTACAAAGTCGGTTCTTGAGACCAGTATTATCAGTCGTTTGTAATTTTTTAAGAGAGGACAAATTTTGCTTCATACAATACAGCGAAGCTTAAGAGTTGATTCGAAGTAAATCAGTTGTCAATTGTTGGAATCTTTCTGGCCAAAGTTATAATAGTGTTCATGGTTCATATGTTATTGTTTTAAGGTAGAATGTCTTTTCGTTTTTGCTCCTAAGTAAGACATGTAAGAACTTATATCTTAGTATCTCATTTGCGAAACCATTTCCATTCTGCCCCCCCTTTTTTTTCTTCAGAAAATCAAGGTAGGTATGACACATGCAATTGTTTCGTTTAAGAGTGCATCTTCTCTAAAAATGAGGTTATTTAATATGAATAAGCAATTAGACTGTCATGGCTCCCCTGATACTCCCGCCTTGAGGAGGAACCTTCTCTCCAACTTTTACTAGCGATCTCTATGCATGCATGCAACTGAAGCATCTGTCGCGGATGTCGATGCAACGGTTTCTGTCTTGACGAAGACATTTACCGCGGATCGGAATGTGTGTAAGAGAAGAAAGGAGAAACAAGAAGACAGGAAAGAGTGGGGTATGAGACTAAAAGGAAAAAAAGTAATTTTTTTTTTTTTTTTTAGATATAACTGGGTTTGTAAGTAAACAATTCACTTAGCTAGTATCTGACTACCGAACAATCCGAAACCAAGGTAACAGCGGTTAAAAAATACCTCAGACATCGTAATAGGCCCATTTTTATCACACATCTCATCAGTGGGTGTGTATGAAACAGAAGAAAGAAAAGTCATCTCTTGTATGGAGAGTCATCTCGTTTGCGGTGGGTAATCTGCGTGTACGTGGGTTTTCTGCGGTTCTATCGTTTCCTCCTACTTCCTTTGTGAACAAGATGACATTTCTTCTTTTCACCACCAGTGATGTTTTTAATTCATGTTCTATGCAAAAAACTGAAGAATGTTGAGAGATAAATAATAAAGTTACAATTAAAATTTATTGAAAACAGTGATTTCCTTTCTAGATTTGCGTTGTAGAAATTGTGCATAATTTTCTTTTAACGGTTAAGACTGTAGAACTGTAAATTTAATATTTGTACCCTTAGTGTCATGAATCTTAATTTTGTTGTTAATTTTAGATACATGTTCCGACTTTAAAAAAAAAAAAAGATATGTTGGTTGATTATGCGAGCGGTAATATTAGATTATAGCACTGGCTACTACTTAAAGTTTTCTGTGGAATTTGTATGTTTCGTTCATTGGTGAACTACTAGATAAAAAGTAATGATCGCATAAAGATATTGTGTGGGGAACAGATAATTATTAGAGGGCTGCAGAAAATGTATATGGTGATGTTAATGTGTTTCGATTACCGTAGTTGCCTTCTTAAATTTAACTGATTGCTTCTTTCTGTTGGTTTAACTCATAAAACGTACAGTTAACGATAAAATTTGTCCCCATTAGGAAAATTTCTTCTCCAAATAACTTGTTGAATGGATTTGAGAAGAGTGTTTTTGTAACAGAAAACCAGACTCTCTTTACATTACAGGAAATCGCACTCAAATTGATCTACGCGTTCATTCTTAAGTTATGTGGAGAAGAAATTTTACGGTGGGTTACACATTTTTAGATGTAAATGTAAACGCCATTAATTCGTATCTAAGAGGACTCATTGCGAAAGATTAATGAGGCTGGTTCAGTATCCGGTTATCCAGACTGAAGATTTTTCCAGATTTACTTTAATTCCACCAGATCAGTATCCAAGAAGATAGAAAAAACTAGTCCTGCTTCTGTCACTTCTTTATTCGTGACTCCAGAGACAACATTCACACTTAAGAGAGTGCTGTAACGAAATATAAATTAATGCATACATATTTTTAAAGCTATGTACAAAGGAGTTTTTTGTTTAGTTAAATATTGCTGTTCACTCAATATAATCGCCTCCCTATGTACCAAACATTTTATGATGTTATTTTTCTAACTGCAAATAAATATAAAACCGAAACTCAAGTTGGAAATGCAAGACCTGAAATATACAAGTTTTATGAGTTATATTAATGTATAGGACATGAAATAATGTGTTCAAACTCATGACATACATTAACTTGAACTGTTTCCATTGTTTAGAGAAATTAAAATATTTATATATTAACAAATAAGACAATGTTTTCTTGATCATATTTTAGAATGTATAAATTCATTGTTACCGCTGGTACGTTTTTAATTATTATGAAGTGATTTCTAGTGTTAACCAAACTAATTGTTAGCTTGTGTATCAGTTTGCTATTTTTTTTATATTAAATTTCAATATTGTGTGTTATATGTACTAAGTTATTATATTATTAATATAGTTGTTAATGGTATATATGAGAAAAATAACAGAAATATATATGTAACGACATTATAACGAACTGCTTTCTTTTTTCGTTATGTTCTGGGACATCAGTCAAGTGAAATTTAAATCACTTACGGGATCTGTACAATTGTTTTTTTACGACTGGTCTCTGTTTATTCATGGGGTTTATCTGGAGGTTGAGAGTGTTGCCTTAATGGGGATAAGCTTGGCAGTCCAACCACTCGTTTAACGCTTATTCAACAAGTCACAACACTTTCGTTCAGTTACAGTGAGTTACCTAAACAAGACCATTCATTCTCGTACAAAAACAAGCGTTGCAAAGCATAGCTTTGTCATAGAAGTTCTTGAAATATTATAAGGTTTCACTGAGCTGATAATCCCAGAATATATACTTTACCACGAGATAAGAATTTTATTTCTGACTACCAAATTACTTAATTATATCTGCATATAAAACGGATTGGGGGACGACAAAGCAAATTGGCGAAAACGAATTCGAAGATAAGGCCTGTCTAGTAGTCGAGACCACAGAAGACTTCAGAAAGATACACTTTTAGTACAAGTAGTGTAAATTTTGCTGGAATTTGCAAACATATTTCAAAATTTCTGTGATAAAGACCTTACCTAAAGTAATTATTAAGTGTATTTTTAGTACCGGTTTAGGAACGTCAGATTTGCATTTGTTTATGACTTTTGAGAATCCTAAGGATCAGACCGGGATAGGAGAGAGGAAATGATGCTGTAAGGAGTCAGCCAGGGCCTAATTTGAAGGTAATATCCCGGTATTTGTTAAGTGTCACTTAGGAAAAAAAAAACACATTGGAGAAACATCAATCAGGATGACCGCTTTGATTGAACCAGGACCTCACAATAACCAAACCAACGCTCTACCACTGAGCTACGATCGCTCGGTACAGGAACTTAGAATAAATCGAATTGCGTGTAATAATTACTGCATTGTGTTCTATTCAGAGCAGGTTTGATTTGAAAGTCCCCAAGCACGGTGATCTGATTACGGTTTTTGATTGGTTGAGATATTCTAAAGATGGAGTTACTTACTGTAATTTCGCCTTGAATTTGCTAAAGAAATAATCTCGAATTCTAAACAGGCCTTACAATATTCATTTATCGCGCAGTTATTTATCCTTAATATGTTGTGTAAATAATATATTTTTATTCCCTGCCATCAATATTTCAATACACAGTTGAAAGAAAAAATAAATTGTAAAAAATTCAAATAAATTACGAAGAAATTTTGCTGGGTGACGCAATAGAATGTAATGTACCTGGATGTAAAACC